>PQXL01000187.1:0-68380 GCA_004916875.1 Botrytis galanthina
ATATTCCTTACAGCCCTCCCCCTCCCATCCACGAAAACCACAAACCTAACCCCCGTATTCGTCTCAAACCCATACGCCGCCAACCTCTAATCAACCGCGTACAGCAGCCCCAAGTCCCCCGTTAAATTGCTCCCTGAAATGCGACTCCGCGAATCAAATATGTCGAGCGTGGAACTTAACAGAAGCGAATACTGGAGAGGTGTACGGAGGGATTCGTGGACTGCAGGTGTAGATTTGGTGGGGGTGGAAGCAGAGGAGGATGTTGGGTAGGGTGGTGAGTGAGGTGGGAAGATGGAAATGTGGAGGGGATTATTCTAGGGGTGTTAGTTGATTATTATTACGTATGAAATTCGGAGGGTGGTGGGCAGGAGAACAAGAAGAGGATAGATAGAATAGGAATTGGACAACGTACATTCTTGCCTATGACGCCTAGACAGGCTATTGAAGGAATTGTTGTCATAGTTGAAGGTATGCGATTCTTCACTATCTGTCTCTAGATTGAACGAAGAGCGCGGACAATTTAATAGGTTTTAGGGAATGAGTCGTAATGCAATGCGATTTGCGATGGAACATGCAATTGTAGTTTGCCGAGAACTCGCAAGGCTGCGATCCGCGCGACAGTGAAGTAAGAGATATTTAGATTGACGAACTTCAACATATATTTACAGCTGGATTTTTTTAGTATAGGCTTCAGATCTACAAGGAGAAGTTCAAGGGATTTTGACAATGTATAATTATTCATAACAGTACTTATTGGGTATTGTACAATCCATCCAGCCTCGTAGCCTCGTCATGAGACCTATCAACCAAGATGTGCAAAAGCGCTCACTCAAATCAGAACAACACCTCCACGCCATTGGTTTTTCGGGTTCTCTGTATCCTTCCAATGGTTTCCTCTTACAGATTATAGACGCCTTGGTCTCTCCTCCTAATGAATCCCCAGAGAAGAAAAAAACATAGATTGCTAGCAGCTAATCACTTCAATTCCTCCACACCAAGGGATTCCGTCTCATCCAAAGCTTTCAAAGCTTCCTCAATCTCTTTCGGGTCACTAATACCCCAGACCCCGCCTCCCTTTAAGGTGTCCATCCCCCTCATCCCAACTTCTTTGCCCACCAAATTTCTCCCAACTTTCCCTGGTCCAATACCAATCCACCTCCGAACTTTCTTCTCCTGGTCCAAGTATTTGATCGAATCCCACCATCTGACAGTCTCAACACAACTTCTCGACCACAAGTCCTTCAATTCTTCTTTACTTTGGAACGGTCTTGCACTGACATTACTTATGCAATCCATTGTTCCAGGGAATATCAACAAGTCCTTGTCTTCTTTTCCCTTCACCCTACTCTTTCCCTCCAATAATTTCAACATAGACTTTGCCGCAGGCCTCATCAATGGACTGTGAAAAGGACTATCACTCTTTAACCTGACGGCTCTGGGGTCATGCCCTCCAAATTGTCTTAGATGCGTCAATAATTCTTTTATCCTCCCAATATTTCCGCTCAAAACAATCTGATTCTTGCTATTCATGTTCGCAATCAGCACCTGTTGAATAGGAGGGACCTCCGCACTTTCAGACTTTGAGCCCGCAGAAATATGACCTAGAAATTGGTGTATAGCTTCGATTAAAGAAGAGAGGTGATCAGGTTCCGTAACCAAAGCAACCATCCCATATTCACCTCCATGTTCTGCGCTTGCTCTCCGCGAACATTCGGCCATGATTTCTGCCCGTTTGCGCACGAGGTACAAACTATCTTCAAACTCCACATATCCCCCAACAACCAACGCAGCGAATTCGCCCAAAGAATGTCCCAATGTAAAATCAACTCGCTCGTGTGTCTTGAAGCCGAATTCTCGTTCTAAAACTCGTAAAATCAAGATGGAAGACGCCATAATAGCAGGTTGCGCATTGCCCGTAGCTGTCAAGGTACTATTGGGCCCATTTGCTATTATAGATGAGAGTTTGTAGCCCAGAAGATCATCGATTTCTTCGACAATAGGACCGGCGGTAGCGGGAAAAGCTTCGAGCCATGGCGTTAACATTCCGACTCTTTGGACTCCTTGACCTGTTGATTGTTAGTGAATACGAACAAACCAACATCACCACAGACATGCGACATCATGCGATCATACCGGGAAAGAACAGCGCAGTCCTCGGCCGCGAAGATTTGTTTGATGAAGCATACCGCCTCTCGTTTCTTTGCCCCGAAAGTCGCAATCGATATGTTGTCGCAGGATAAATTGTCTTGTTTGTATTCAATGCGCAATCTTCAAGGAAGAAAGTCGAACGACTTGGAATGCGCCTGGGCGCAAAACACTTCATTGTTGGGTTTCTAGGGTTTACACGAAACGAATGAATTGAGGTAAAGTTGAGATGCTGAAGATCGTGACCCAAAGAATCTGAATATTTAAAGGTTTGATTGACTCACAGCTTCGAAGCTTTAACACAAGCTTCACGAGGCTGTCTTCGGCACAAAGCTACGCAGCCCTTCCATCCGGGCCATTTTAGCCGATCAAGGATCCCCGCAATCGGCCGAGGAATAAGGGGACCCCACTAGCCAAGGACTTGACAAGGTTGATGGTATATAAAAATCTAAGTCGCTGCAGCAAGGGTAAAGAATAGAGACATTGATTAAAGATGTAATGCAGTGAGTTATAGTAAAGTTGAGTTCTTAAGTGTAGCATTAAATTCATGGTATTCTGACAGCAGTTTTGTCTAACTCCATTGCCCAGTCCCTTCATTAATATCATATCCCAAACACCGTTCACAAGCCTAGACAAATGCGCCGAGTGATTCCATAATCTATAATAACCCCCGTCTATGACTCAAGCCAGTCAAGGAATTGTGGTGTGAAATAGCTGACGATGATAGTGGCACCAGCTCTCAAAATACCCTCAGAGGATTCTATCGCCATTGTCTTCAGGTCAAAAACTCCGGCCTTCGCTCCAGCATGAATCATCGCAAATTCTCCACTAACTTGATATGCAGCAACAGGCATATTCTTTCCAATCTCCTTTGCGTCACTGATAATGTCAAGATACTGACTTGCTGGCTTGACCATGATAATGTCTGCACCTTCGCCGATATCTCTTTCGATGGCTCTGCGAGCAAGGCCACGACCTCCTGGTGGTAATTGGTAACATTTTCGGTCTCCAAATGAAGGAACAGAGCCAGCCGCATCACGGAATGGTCCATATAAACAACCAGAGAACTTGGCAGCATATGACATCAAGACAACTCTGTGTGCAATACCCTCCTCAATCAATTTAAGCTTGATAGCACGAATGCGACCATCATTCATGTCTGAAGGAGCTACACAATGAGCACCAGCTTGAGCATATGCGATTGCGACGTCCGAAACGCGATCAACGGATAACTGATTATTGAGACTACCATCGTCTCTTAAGATACCGCAGTGTCCGTGGGAGGTATATTCGCAAAGACAGACGTCCGCAACGATGAATAGCTGTGGGAATCTTTGACGGAGGAGTCGAATTGTGGCAATAACTGGACCTTGTGGGTCATCTGCAGCTGTTCCAAGAGCATCTTTGACGTTAGGCGCAATCGGTACACCGAATAATATAACAGATCTCAAACCCTTGCGAACAAGAGGTTCTAAAAATGGGACAACTTTGTTGATGCCTCGGCGATGTTGATCGGGTAGGGAAGGAATAAGAGTTTCTTCGTCATCAATGTCGGAAATGAATAGGGGGTAGATAAGCATCGACTGTGATTATTGTCAGAAGCTGAAAGAGATGTACATAGTGATGCAAATCTTACCTTGGTCAATTGTCTCTCAGCCTGCCATGATCTTGCCAAAGGATGACAGTAACCACCGTGCAGTTGACTGCCAATATCTCCAGATATGCTTACGCTAGTCGCAGCTGTACTTGCGTACGATCTGGCTCTAGAGACGTGAGAGTCGGCCCTGGAAACATATGATGCACGATCATCATAAGTCGAAACGGATCCTGGTCCTCGAATTGGTGGTCGTCGCTCGCTGGCAGCATCTTTGAATGATAAGTCCTGTACGAGGCTAGAGAAAGACATTTTGGGTATACAGTGAAAGAGTTGTGAATGTAGTAAGAGTTGAACGATCGATATTAGAGGGAGCTGATCCGAGTTGATATAAACTGTGTGAAGGTGGCGGAGGACGGAGTATAAATCCAGACCGAGATATGAAAGTTAAAAAAATACGGAGTCGGGTAAAATCGTGTGGTTTATGAATTCCGCAATTATGATTGGATGAAAGTTTAGAACAAAGATAATGAATCCAAAATACCTAACCTTTCTATGAGAATAATAAATACAAAGGGAAGTTTCTGGAGATCTTATAAAGATGTGACATGTGTGAAATAAATTTCAAATGGAACAGATTCCGAACATGATTACAATTTACTAGGCACTCCGTGTTTCGAATATCTCAGTGGGCAATCCGATAATGTCATCCATGTTGATGTTATCCAATAATCGATAAGATGATTCAGCTGATGACTACGGTGGCCGAGTAGCTGAGTCCATCTTTTCACGGCCTGGGAAGATTTTCAAACAACTTTGTAATATTACAAATGTTGTCTGTTGTTTATTATTTTGATAGAGAAAGAGAGAAATGTGCTTGATGGTTCCTTCCTTATTGATGTAATATCATATTTGTTAAGGATTGAACATCAAAGGTGTGAAATTCTACTGTCTAAGGCCATAAGTGCACACAGTAGACAAGGTATTCAAAGCTCAAGACCTGACTCGAGAATAGCCAAGTAGTAGATTGCCTTATAGTTCACCGTAGTGATGACAATAATATTACCACATTTGTGCAAACAATCCGAATCAACGCCGAATACAAATCAAAACAACCTCAATCCACAAAAACAAGTTTCCCTATTCCGAGCTCTGGTCTGTCTGCCATCCCGCATATATATCGTGTACTTCCCTAGCCATATCAATCGTCGCCAATATAAGAGAGGGCAGCCCATCCACACGGCTCGATAGTCTCGGGTCCCATCCTTCAACTTCATATGTCTTGGCTAGGCGGCGGTGGTATCGACCCCAGATACCTTCAGTTTAACACAACCCAATGATACGTGCCAGCACGCCCCCTGTGCGCATTGTCAGCACTTGGGGAGTGCTCCTGTTCCTACGTCTGGAAAGTCTCCGCGGAAAATCGTTTCCGGAGATACATTACCGGAGCATCTTTGGCGGAGTAAGCACTCCCACTTACTGGATGTGTACTGAGAGCATGGGTTAAATGGCGCAATCGTTGGAACACCATTGAAATGGATCATTGAAATGGGAATAATATGATAGCCATCTACCAACATGCCAGCCGCGCAAAAAATGAATAGTGCTTTTCTCCATCATTTGCATGTTTTCCCCACAAATCAGATAATAGCTAGTGTTGTGCTCTGTTAAATTCTGGTGAACGTCGGAGTAGCAATTTTGTTTTGTTTACTCTCTTAACATATCTGCGACTCCTATAATGTGGTCTAGTGTCTGGTTTCAAAAATGTTATGCCCGTTGATGGCAGCCACTTAGCAGCATATATGATCCCCAGTTGTGCAGTGGTACTTTGGTGAGAATGAGAGTTTGATGTTCCCTAATACAGGAGCATTTACTCCTGATCAAAGCTTAACATGGTTACTTGTTAATTCTCTGGAAGCTACACTTCAAGCAGTGGAAACATGGTGGTACCCATGTTCCAAGCATAAAGGTTCTGTTTGTAAGGTCCTAATGCTTGTCGGATTCAAAGCTTTGAACTGTAGAACGTTTTTAACAAGTACAACATGGAGCCACCAAAAGGTAGTTGAATAAATCAAGCCACAGAGTTGCGACTTGGCATTGTACGATATGATGGTCTGACGTGGATGACTCAACAAAACACAATAAATACATGCTTAAGTATTCTTCTTTCGCAAGTTTGCGTGTGAATTGAGACAGAAATTGAGACAGTAAATCATAGTCTAGTAACTGGCCATTTACACTGGCATGGCAGCATAGAAACGCAAAGGTAGAACAGAAGTAAACAATTACTTAATTTGTATATCATCCAGTAAATGATTGCAAAAAATTTCCTTTAGCCAAGCGTACAAAGGATGTTGTGTGGATGGTCAGGTCAGCTGAAGTGTAAAATTGAAGAGCTTGGTCCAAGCACTCACTTTCTGTCTCTTCGAATTAGAGGTCTGAATTGAAGAACTCGCGTAATCAGGGGTCGAGTAACCAACACAAACAATGACAACATTCATTTTTTTCTAGATGTGAATAGCTCTGAAAAGACAGATGTATTTGGATGTTTATATCATGAAAAGAGATGTGGTACTAGCACATGTCCTTTGAGTAGTAAATTGCTACCCATGAATACATCAGTCCAAAGCCTGATGGGTTTTTCCTGAAGATAATTTTAGTAGAAGACATTGGACAATTTGTTAGTTATGACACTTCTGAACACTACACTTGGTCTCTACTCATGGGAAATTCTTCAATGGGGTTGGTTGTACCAGGTTGGCCTTGTACTGTTGAAAGCAACATAGAAAAAGTTCTTTGACGTTCAATCCCATCCCCAATTTTCAAACCACAAGAGGTTTGTAAGCCTAGAGACAGAGGTGGTCCCTCAATTATACAATATGATGAATTGGCTTTGGTGCTTATTTAAGTCTGTGTAACGTCTGCTGTGCCCAATGACTGTAATAATTCAAGTAGAAGTATCGCATGTGCCACACCCAAATCTCATAGGACAGGTCGTCAAAAGAATGCCCATTGTATATATCCCATGTTGGTGTTATCTTCCAAGACAAATAAGTGCTCGAAGTTTGTGTAGAGCTCCTTTCAAGTGTAAGATCCTAAGTATTGTTTGTTGCTTCGCCGTAGAAGTATGTGTAGTAGCAAGATAAGGACTTCCGATATCATATCTTTGCACCGTTAGGCGCTTGTATAAGACTGTATGCCAGGCATTTCGATGGTTTATCGTGTACGTGGTGGAACATCAAACCGGGATGGTTTCCGATACATTTCGGTCGACGATTGGATGTCGGAGAGCGTTAGATAGCCTGCTGCTAAGGCAAAGTATAATATGAATTCTAGTCGGAGTAGAGCGAGGGAGGGTTACTGGTAGAATTTGAGTGTCAGCTAGTTATCTCATACTGATGGGAAGTGCGGATGGGTCTGGGAAAGTTTGAAGAAATATTGGCACTTTTGAAAGCGCGCAATAGCCACACAAGCAAGTCATGGTGTGATGGTATGGTTGATGATAGTGTGAATATTGTGTAGTTATTTCATTGTGAAGTATCCGCACGATCCAGTCGGTCGGTGTCCAAAATGACGGATCAGGAGTAGATGTAGAGAGCTGGGAGTATAGACATAGAAATATGTTGATTTAATTGCTGTTGATCATGTTTCAACGAAAAACCTATCATTCCTCCCGAGAATGTTGCTGTAGGGTGTAATGCCTTTCCGGATATTTTGCTACCTGATTGTTGCTCGTTGAAATAAAGCTGTCTTTGGGGGCGCAACTTCTGCTGCTGCTACTACAGGGCGTCGCAATACACATGTAGCTGCTGAGCGTTCCTATGTGGTATGGTACTTTGATTAGCTATGTATCAATCACAGGCAAATAACATAGTATGAAGATAGTTGAAGGAGGGGCTAGGCCTCGATCTATCTCATTGTGCGCCATTGCCATTGCCTTCAGGCTAGTAGACGTCATTTCTTTTTGCCAGGGATAATCTCCGATCCTAGGAAGGCTTCAGATGCTGCGCGGGTGTTCTTTGAAGTTCTGCCGAGAGATACTAGATATGCCAACGATCGCTGCAGCCAATTTAACTGGAAGGGATATTGCAGTGGCTTCACAAGTCTTCCGGTCTTCTCCTGATTCTGCGGAGGGGTTTCAACTATGAGTTGCCGGAGCTAATCATAACTCGATACGCAAGCTATTGCTGTAGGATCTGGCGTTGTCCAACCTATTTAAAGCTTCTGCGGAAGGTTGTTGAAGAATACGGCAGTTGATTTAGCTTCGTCGCAGTGATATTGCTGCTGTAGGGCTCTAAGGTACGCTGCCTTTCTTGCGCTCCTCAACGAAACGGAATTCTGTTAGTTATTGATTCCAATTAGTTCAAAACAAAACAGAATACTGCTGATCCTCCAGATGGGTACAGTAAGACAGGTCGGGTAGCTTGGTTTCCAAGGTTTGGTTCCCCTTCAAAAATTGCTTGGGGTAAGTCAGTCTAGTAACGAAAGTGTTCTGGAAAGCTTTCTGCTTAGTGTCTGTATACTTCCTTTAGCAATATAACCAAGTTGACATCTTTCTCGGGCCGTGTTACACTTTATCCTATTGATAGAACAGTATAAAAATACTCTTATCCAATCAACGGCTTCAAACAGGTAATATTCTTGATTAGAGTACACTCTTCACACTATTCCTTTACTGGGGCCGCCTCACTGCTGTCAAATTTGAGTTTTGCCCTTAGATATTCCCGTCAAGCACATACCCGGCTCGGCACCTTAGTTCATGTTACTTGGTTGCCATAATCACTTTACCCCACGCTGTCAAATTATTCTCCTCGTCTTGTCCAACCCTACACCATTACCATATCAAATTCTCAGCACAAATTTTATTGTCAAATGCGCAGCAAAGCTATCAAATTTCCAGATCTACTGCTAAACTGATAAGACGAAAGTGCTACTTTTACAGCTCCCATCAAAGACAATCGCCCAACTCTTTTGAGGTAAGATCGCGTCAATCTCACCCCTACTCTTCCATTTCGCATCCTCACTTGAACAACCCCATTGTTACCAGCGGATTCTGCGATATCATGCGCATGAGATACTTGCGCTGATATCGCACAATCAACCATCGTTGTTTTGTCCTTCGAACTTGAGTCTTTGCGTTCGATCGTATAATGAACGAAATCTTGCTTTCTTATCCGTACTTTCGGCGAGCATCATTCTCAAGTTGACAATCAATGAGAAACGTTTGCAAGATCAATGAATCTCTGAAGTTTTCATGATATTCTAATTAATCTATACGCTACCCCTTAACCCATTCCCTCCTTCCTTCGCTGCCATTGATTTCAAGCTCCGTCGATCTTGCTTTAGCTAACATCATTCACGACCAACAGTATCTAACCACTGTCACCGCCTCTATCTACCCTTTCCGACTGTGTAAATTAATCATCACATCCCGTATACGATCAATTTTTCGCCCACAACAAACCTCCGTAATTCTCCACCATGGAGACTTATGGGAAGAAGAAGAAAAACGCTCTGATGGGCTCGTTTGCTTCTCTTAGAAACAACCAGCAAATCAAAGCAAAGAAGAATAGAACTAGCAAGAGAGGTAAGCCGATTTATTGTATTTCCTCATACCTCAAATATCAAACCATTGACACGCATGTACTCCACGTTCACATTTCAATTATGTCCCCACGTCTTCAATCACACTTGAGCATCCAGCCGTCCAGTAGTTCGATTCGAACTCACTGTGCTTCTCAAGTTACCTTAGATTCTATCAACTTGGAAGTGAAGCTAATATAAGGTTATCAACAGAGTCAAGCACGCGCCAGTTGTCGGCTTTCCACTCTCCGGCCGGCACTGAAGAACAGCAATCAGTCGGAGACACCCCGAGTGAAGACAATGGTGGATCGACAGATGAGATTGCCATTAATGAGCCACGCGATAAGCCCACAGCCATCGAGAACACCCTGCCACAATTGCCCAGTCTCAATTTCAGTGAAAACGAGATGTGTATCACAGGAAAGAGTACAGTCACCGATACTGATTACTTTGATGGGACCGCCAAACCTTCATTACACTCAAGAAAGAACTCAGCGCCCCCTATTCCTAGGAAATCTTCCAAGAGACAATCCGCGTTGAATAAGACATCTCGTCGTAGAAGCCCAACTAAGGAGTCTCAAACTCGAAGATTCCCAAAAGGTCCAATTCTTCGTGCATCGGGCGGTCCTGACGAGCAATCACGCTTAATCATCAGTCCTTCTGACCCAAATACAATTAACACTTCTGTTGCGCAAACATTCAAGGCAATGGAAGAACTCAAGCCAGGATCGACAAATACTTTGGTCGTCGAAAAAAAGAGAAGATTAAAGGCTGGAACTTTTCTTAAGGTTAAAAATGTATTACAAGGAAGCTTTCGCCGTAGGAAGAATGATACTAGCCAAGAAAATCACTTGGTTCAGCCACCCTTCGTCAACCCACCAACAATCCAAGAACAACCCGATAGACGCCCGGAGTCTCTTAATGGCACAGATCTGGGACTTAATGAAGGTATTCTAAATGATGATCTCTTTTATCCAAGATTGGTGAAGCTAATTGTCCCTATTAGTGCAAAATTTGAGAGGAAACTCCAAGCTGCAAAAGATGACAGGGAATCTCAAAATCCCCAGAAAGCCACTTAACAGTGATGTAAGATCTTTCTACAGTCAGAATTCTGCACTCACAGACCCATTCACCGAGTCACCAAGTTCAAGTGAGCAAGTTATGCAACCTTCGGCCTTCGGTAGCCAGACGCCTGAAATTGGATCCGCACCAGAATTTTCAAGTCTCGATCGCACAACTAAGAACTCTTCAGCCCACCAAAGCAGCAGAGACTTCGATGATCTAGACTCACTACTTACGTCTAGTCCCTTAGCCCAATCGACACCAAGATTGCGGCTAGTATGTAACCATACTGATCCAGACAGGACCAGGAGAATGCATAAAGTGGATGCAGGCTCACCATCTGTCCTTGACCACAATACGTTTGCTGAAGACAGTGAGGTTTATCAAGGGATGCTGGCGGGAAGCCCGATAAAGCCTAGAGAACAGACACAGCCTGAGCACCTTCGTAATCTTGTCCAGCACGTTGGATTGTTAAGAGAGAAGACAGTCAATAACTTTGTTGCTGCCGTGCAAACATTATCCGGATCTACAAGTGATTCGGGCTTTGCTCCTCTCAATCGAAAGTGGAAGAAAAACCCATCTCCAAGCAAGGCAAGATTGGAAGAATTAAGCAAACGCCTTCCATATTTCCCCGACCCAGAACCTGTTCTTTACCGTAGCCACAAGCACAAGGATAGTAAAGATATCAATAAGGCAACTTTTGCTTCACGTGAAAAGCGTAAGACTGACGATCAAGAGAATAAGGAGCTCTTGGAAGGACTACTCACATCAGATGAGGAGGAGCAAAGCTCTGAACATCAGACAGAAGAAGAGGAGTTCTCACAGAACCCACAGGCTCTGAAAAGAGCATCAACGTCATTGCCTCTAATTAACCTATCGTCTAGACCCATATCATTGAGCCAATCATCCCCAACCCTTGGTGTTGAAGGTTTGGAGGTAAGAGCTTCTGCTCAACCTAGAAATCTAATGGACCAAGATGACTCAATGATGGATCTGGATGAATTACAGTCAGTTCAAGAATCTTCTCCACCCCAAACATTTTACGATAATGTGGGCAATGGCGACCTGATCGAGTTTTGAGAAATTTATCTTCTTTTTGCTAACCATGGATTTTCAGATGGGACGAGACCATGTATGATGTCGGCATGAGACATTACTAGACCTCATACCACTAAGATTTCATATACCTTCACTCGATTCAATCTACAAATTCCAAGGTTGTTAAGATACCCACCCTACAATTTCGTCGCGGTTTTCTCGATTCGGAGTTTTGCTGTTATTACCTGATTCAGTACTTTTGCGACTGTTTTCTTCCGCTCTTAATATTTCGCTTTCGACATACAGCAGACGGTCTTGCTTAGACAAATTCCGACCAGAGATTAGCAGTACTTGTGCTTCTAGAAGCTATCGTCTGAGTTGATCGACTTGTTGTGTTTCTTATTTCATGTTAATGCCGTACTTTGCTTATCTGTTTGGAGGGTAATAATGGAATGCACGGTACGAAAGGATGTGTCAATGACCGAGGACGATATTTACAAGCTTGTTTTTGCTCGTTTTATGAGTTTCTTTTGTGCTTTTGTTTCCATCACATCTTGCCTGATTGGTCAGGGTTGTGAGATAACGGTGTGGACAAATAGACAGCTCGATTTTCACATCTGGTCTGTTCAATTGGGAATGGGGATAATGTTTGAATGGATAATTAATTTGCAGGGAAGGTAGGAGAATATGCTGGAGGATTATGAGAGATTGTGCTTCGGAATTTGGGATGAGCGCATTAGGCGGGTATCGTGGTGGATATTTGACGGCTAATCAAGGGGGACTTGATCGCACAGCATCTGGTGCACAGTTGATGATATGTTTTCGATCTGAGACTTCGCTGACAATTCATATACCAGATGAGATAGGGTTTGGGAACAACAAGAATGGCTACTTGCTGATCAGTTGGACCACACTCACTTACGAACGATGACGAAAAGGCTTTGAAATGGGAAGGGTTTACTTCAACACTATTTGCGTCATGTTGTTTTTGATTTTCGTTAGGTTCGCCTTTTCGTATATGGCTACTGAATGGCATGATGTGGAACTAGGGCTTTGTATCTCCATCCTCATGAGGGAAACTTACTCGGGTTGCATCACAGTACATAGATAGGCAGAAGAAAATCAACTTTGTAGTTTGCTAAACAACACAGTTGTATACCGATATAATATGACGTGATGTGATACCAAGGGATGTTAAATCCCAACATACCAAACTCGCATGATCCTGTTGAAGGACAAAACACTAAAAAGTCAAAAATCAAAAACTAGAACACAAGGAAACCTCCTCTCAATCACCCCTCCGTAGTCTACAAAGTATCCCCACCCATCTCTCCGCTCATTTCCCTACTCGTGACGCCACGTCGCCCGTTTATTTCCCCCTCTCCATCAACTTCTCCATTTGACTTCTCTCCATTAACGCCGTTTAATTTTCCATTGACAGTCTTCTCTCCATTTTTCATCACGTTACCAATTCCATTCCCATTTCTCCTCTCCTCTAATGCCCGTCTAATGTGAGCGCTCAACCATTTTCCTTCCAAAGCTTTAGCGCTCATCTGTCCCGCACCACTGATCTCTCCTACGCAAGAGGGAGTAGCACAGTTGCAGGGAAATGGCTGGGACATGGACCACTCGGTAGAAGGGTAGAAGAAAGTTAGTTCTTGGCCTACCGTGAGGCCGGTGTGAGAGGTGAGGATGGTGCGGTTTTGCACGTCGAAGATCTACGGGAATGGTTTAGAGGAGGATCGAGGGGGGAGAGTGGGGGGAGGAAACATACGAGAGAAGGTTCGCAGGAATGATTGATGTACAATAAGTCTGAATTGAGATTCAAATGTGTGTTTGTACCTGTTTGGACAGTAGCATAAGTAGCTTCTGGGGCATCGGTACATGGTGGAAATTCCTGCGATTGTGGTTAGCATCTACTCAAGACTTGGATTCGGGTGCTAGTTATATTGGTGGGGGAAAATACCAATTTTGCAAAAACAGCAAAAGGAGGAAGAGAAACTTTGGAGATGGATTTGGTGGTATATCCATTTTCATCTTCCCCGTAGATGACTTCTTGGATATGTGGGTGAGAAGGTTGAGACCAAAAGGGTTTGACGGGTGCCATCTTTGGGGATTTGAGGGGCTTGGAGGGGTTTGTAGGAAATTCCGGATTGGGGAACTATGAGGTTATTTATGGTGGGGTTTGAGCGGGCTTGCTGGTTTATTGAAGGACAATTGCTTCTCTCTTTCAATAGCTATAGCTATGGAATGCACTGAGGAGATTTTCTTTATGGAGAATCTGTTGTTGGATTGAATGGTATTGCTTTCTATCAAAGAGGAAGAAGGAATCGGATCGAAGAAAGAAAGACAAAAAGGAAGATCTTAACACATGCCAATTGTCAAACTACTATACATTAAAGCTTCGTCCCGTACCTCCCACTGCCACTACCACTAGCTCCAGCTTACCACACTTCATTCATCGGCCAGAAGGATCCTTTCCCTTCTGGCGTTTTTATAAATGTATGTGACACATCTCAAGTAGTCCTAAGCACTTGAATTATCCAGTAATAAACAGCCTTATGAGAAACCGCAATTCCTTTACCTTTTATGGTTACCTTATGTGAATTGACATTCCAAAGCCCTACGCAGAACACGCATGAGAAAGATGTCAGGTACCCGCCTTTTCGCGGGGCCAAATTCGAGACGTGAACCGAGGCATTTCTGAATTGCCGGTCGAGATGGAGATTTCTATGGCGATCATTTGTGTTTTCAATGATGGGGAATATCGTGAGCTGATTTGCTCAACCGGTGATGAAAGGGACAACGTAAGTTTGGAGGGATTGAGATCGAGGTTATATACAATGTCTACATTTGCTAATTACTAGGTATGGTATGTAGGTTATATTTCCGTCGAAAGAGTGGGGTTGATCATATGCACTCGTTTCCCAAATGAAGGGGTAAGTTACAAGATCACCGGTGGATTACTGGTGGATGGATGTACTGTGTTACATAAGCACCCTCTCATTTCAAGTGACGTTGATAGAGCAAACATACCATATACGATGTATACTTGATCTTGGCATTTTATACATATTTCAATGTTTCCCGATTGGGTAATCAAAGGAGGAATAGCACACAATTCATCGTTTGTGAGCATTGATATCGATATCGAGATGCATCTTGTTATCTAAAGCATCAGAAGGTAGGCCCGACTCAACAATGCTAACTATCCTAATAAAATCTACATCTACGTCATAACGAGTGACGTTATGATGCTTCGGAGAAGATCTCCTGTCATCCTACATAGGCATTTTTTCAATGTAGGTTGTCTTCTAGCTGGATTAGAATTGAATAGACTAGTCTGATATATCTTCATGGTGTCTTTCCTTTTAGATCTCCTTTGATCAACTTATTGATCTTTACTCTCGTATTTCTCATATCATACCTCTCATAATAACAAAGTTACTATATTCGCCTCGCCATAGAAGCATACCCAGTCACCATGGAAACCACAAAGGCAAGCTATCACTTCCTGACTCAATCTTCAAAATGCACCTAACAATCCACAGGTAGGAATGATAGGAGCCGGTTCCATGGGAGGAGGAATGACACTTCTTCTCGCCGAAAAAGGAATCTCAGTCTCTATTCAAGACCCCTCCTCTTCCACCGTTGATTCCCTCATCCAATCCGCCAAAGACCAAAATATCACTTATGAAACTCTATCCAAACATACTGAATACAAATCTCTTTGCGACTCCCTCTCTTCTCCAAAAGTCATATTCTTTTCCCTACCACATGGAACGGTAGGCGATACTGTCGTCGAGGGACTTCATCCATATCTTGAGAAAGGAGATGTAATAATCGATTGCTCGAATGAGAATTGGAATAATACACAACGGAGACAGGGAAAATTGGTCGCACAAGGTGTGTATTATATAGGATGTGGTGTATCTGGAGGCTATCAAGCTGCCCGACGAGGACCAAGTATGTGTCCAGGAGGTCAAGAACAAGCTTTAAACATCGTCATGCCTTTACTAGAGAAAATGGCTGCGAAAGCGAAGGATGAAACACCGTGTGTAGCGAGAATTGGAGAAGGTGGTGCGGGACATTACGTGAAGATGATTCATAATGGGATTGAGCATGGAATGATGAGTGCGATTAGTGAAGCGTGGACTTTTATGAATAAACATCTGGGAATGAAGTATGATGATATTGGTAAGGTATTTGAGAAGTGGTCTGCTGAAGGGGAATTGGTATGCGTTGTTCTCACTCCTACATTCTGTTAATTTCACTTGCTAACCGAGACTAATAGAAAAACACCTTCCTCGTAAAGATCGGCGCAGATATCTGCGAGCAGAAAGACAAATCCGGAAACCATGTCCTAGCAGATGTTCAAGACAAAGTTGTCCAAGACATCGACGGATCAGAAGGAACCGGTATCTGGTCCAACACCCAAGCTACTTCTCTTCACGTGCCAGCCCCAACTCTCTCCACCGCCCACTATCTCCGCATCGTGTCAGCCTATCGAGGACATAGACAACAGGTCAATGAGGCATTTCACGATTCATTTAAACCCTCGAAAATTGCACTCAAGAATGAGCAAGAGAAAGAAAGTATCATAGAGGATTTAAGAAAGGCAGTTTACACCACCTGTCTAGCGTCTTATGTCCAAGGCATGAGTATCATCGATAAAGCCAACCGTCAGAATAGATGGAACATCGACTATAGCAACATCGTCAAGATCTGGCGCGCAGGCTGTATCATTCAAAGCGATCACATCTCTTCTCTCCTCTCTCAAATCTACACATCTTCCTCCTCTCCCACCAAATCAGAAACCCCAGACCTTCTCTACGCCTCTCCCATCGTATCCGAACTCACCTCCGGATTCGAACCCCTCAAGCGCATCGTACTGAAAGGCGTAGAACACAATGCCATCACGCCGAGTATCTCCGCTACACTGGAGTATCTCAAATACAGCGGGAACATGGCATTACCGACGCAGTTCTACGAGGCGGAGTTGGATTATTTTGGAAAACACATGTTTGATAGTAAGAAGTTGGATGATGAGGTGGGAGAACCGGAGACCGGGAAGAGACATTTTGAGTGGAAGAAAGCTTAGCTTATGGGGAGGGGAAGGTGCAAGGGGGAGGTGTGAAAGAATATGGATGAGACAGGACAGGATAGGATAGAGAGGATATAATATCAGAGGCTTGAATATATGTATATGTTTGAATATAGTCTATTTCGCAGAATCATAACTTGTAGAACGAGATGGAAATTTACGATCGATCCAAGAGCATTTTACTAGAAGTCTAGACTTCTGAGTGTTGATATGATATGAATTGCATGACAAATTACATCGACGAGCTTCCGTGATTGTACGTACATGGTACAGTACACATACAGTTATCAGATAGTCATTGGATATAATATCTGCTTCAACTTCCTCACATGTTCTATCGCCGCTGACAAATGAAGTCGGAGATGAGAACCTGGATTTTGTAAAGCGAGGCGAGGCGAGGCGAGGGAGGTCATGTTACCTACCGAGAATAAAGGTGATGTAGCCCAACTTGATGATTTATTTGGCTATGGAATTAGATATCTTGATGATCACATATGAAAGACGACAGAATTTTCACGGTAAATGCCACAGTAGGTGATCCGGTATTCATTGAAGTAATAAATATTTCATTATATTAATATCATAACCCCCTATTCATCAACCACAAACCTCCCATTCGTCTAAGAACCAACCTGCACGCCTCCATTGGGGTGAAAACTTTGTCCACTGATAAAACTACTATCTGCACTCGCCAAGAATACAAAACAAGTGGCGCATTCTGATGGTTGACCGGGACGACCCATGGGAGATGTGAATTCTTTTTGTGCTTTCTCGTTCATGGTTGCGGGGATAAGAGGGGTCCAGATGGGACCGGGGCAGACGGCGTTGACGCGGATACCCTTGCTGATTTGTTGGTTGGAAAGAGCGCGAGTGAAGGCCACGATGGCACCTTTGGTGGAAGTATAGCTGGGGAATTGTTAGTGGCGAGCTTGAAGAAAGGGGGAGTAAGAAACTTACTCGAGAAGATCTGGGCGACCAATGTATGGGTTTACGGAAGCGCAGGTAATGATTGTATCACCGCGGGACATTTGTGGGAGGACATATTTGGAAAGGAAGAAGAATGGATGGATGTTAACATCAAAAGTGTTAATCCATTGATCTCTACTTTCATCATTAGCATCACATACATATTTTCCGAGTAGGACGGGAGATCAGAACATACTCAGTTAACTCATCAATAGTCTCCACCATCATCTGAGTACCATGATTCAGGACCAAAATGTTGATTCTTCCCATAGCCTCCTTAGCTTTCTCGACCACATTTTTACAAGCCTGTTGGCTCTTCAAATCTGTCGAGAAGAGATGGATCTTTCCCCCCTTAGCCTCAACCAGCTTCTTGGTTTCTTGTGCATCTTTCTCTTCTTCGGGTGTATAGATGATGGAACTTTCTGCTCCTTCCATAGCATATAAAATGGCGACGGCACGACCAATTCCACTATCTCCACCGGTGATGAAGGCTTTCTTGCCCTTTAGTTTACCGGCGGCGAGATATGGTTGGTAGCCTCCATCGTCGGTGGGGAGTTGGTCGTTGATGGCTTCTTTTGGCAATTCGGTTTGTTGACCCGGAGCAGACGATTGGTGGGATACGGGAGGTTGATGACCTGTAAGATATTCATGTCAGTATTATGTTGATGTGAGGGGTAGTGGAAGTTTGTCGAGCCGAACATGAGGGGAATTGGGGATATCTTCACAACGCACCCTGTTCAAAATGACCCTTGCTTGCAGACATATTTGATCGTTTGAAGGTGTTTAGATGGGGTTGATTGAGTACGTTTGGTGATTGAATTTGATGGTATCAAAGTGATTAAAGGATAATTGTCTATGGAAAAAGAATTCTTAACCAATTTACGCAGAACTTCATCTTTTCTTATACTCATCAACCGTATGATGCACCTTCTCCAAAAGCTATGTGACGATCACCATACATTTCTCGATCAGAAAAGGGACCAAAAGCTCCGAACACTCCATATAAAAAGAGGACGATTGGTTAAGCACATTATGATATCAATGCTTGATACTCAATGGAGGGGTAGCTCCTACAGATTTCGGTCCTTTCGGGTCGAGATCCATGATGTAAGGAGTTTGATGGGATCGAGAATGGTCTCTCATGATGGGTAAGTGAGGTAAGTGAGGTAAGTGAGGTAAGAGTTTAGATGCACATGAGTTCATTGGTTAAGAAAGTCGGAGTGAGCTTAACCTACATCAGATCTTGCCCACCGGACTTTCTACGTAATCGAGGGGGTCGAGCCGGAAGCATTACCGAGAAGGCTTGGCTCATCGGATGAACATCGAGATTGTGAAATGCCATCTAAAATTGACGACTGACGACGGACGACTGGATTGCGATGTATTTAACCTTTGACTGTGAAAGTATAAGAGATTCCGATATCCCTTTATCGATTTTACATTTTTATATTGCACGAATCATGATTATGGTTTATTTCATACATCAGACCTCAAAGTGGCATATTGAAACGAGTGTCAAGATCTCTCTCTACCTGGCCCGTACTCGACGTATACATCCGCATACTTTTAGGCAAATATCTTATACTCCCACTCCCACAGCTATTGATTACAGATACTCGCCTTCATATCTGCTCACTACCGAGTAGATATCTCGACCTCATGTAGTCATGAAATGAGCCGCATCTAGTTTTATACGTTGCCGTGGTTCAAATATGTTGGGCTGCTCATGGACCTCTGTCATTGCTATGGATCGTCTAAATAGTCTCAATAACCAATTCTCTCCTCAGTTCTTTGCGTTGTTCATTTGGATTTACGTTTGTATTTGTATTTGTATCTGCATCTGCATCTGCATCGATCTATATCTTGCCAACCAGTTCCTGCTGGTACATTTGATTGTCATTTTCGGTTCTTGCTTCTCGTTTTCCTTTTCCTTCCCCATTCTACCCAACATGTTGCGCACCAGCCACAATTATCTCTTCAGCACAGCCACCTGCCACAATCAACCGACGTCATTCTCAATCCCCGGCCTCCTGAGAATCAAGTTTCTCACTCGATTCTCACCAAATTGGAAAAGGCATCAACCATCAACCATCAACCTGAGCCAGCCATCATCCATCATCCATCCTGTCATCTCTGCCTACTACGCAATTTAAACTTCATGAGCCACAGGACCCTGAAAATTCTTAGGAACACTAAGACAGAAGTACCGTCAGCCAAGACCATTTCCCCCAGCAATTTTCAACCTAATTCCGGAAAATAATCCTCTTAACACAACTTGAGTCCTTCTCATTCGCCTGAACTTCTTGAACCCCTTTCAAAATGACGTGCAATCGACCAGGACTTGATACCTGTATATTCTCTTATCAACGTTGACAATTTGCTTTGCCGTCATATGTACATCACATAGATGATCACTTCTATCAATATCACACATTCACCACTGTTGCCAAAATTACATCGAGATTATCGTACAACTCTTCCCAGTTTGAAGTCCCCAACCCACAATTTCCCTGAATTCAGGAACTCCTACGTTCATCAACTGCTCTCTATATAAAGACATTCGAAATGTCCCCTCATATTCCAATTCCAATCCCATTAACATCATCTTCACAAACACAAATCATACCCAGAATAAAAAACGACGACCAGTTACCTGATAAAGCTGCTTTGAGAACTCTATCTTCTTTTATCAAAACGTATCGAAATCAATCTACGACTTCCATACCCATACCACCAGAAACACAATCTCACACTCCACAACCTACACCTCTCTCACAAATCCACACACTACCACAAACACCCACCACCACCACCACCACCACAACAACACCACCACCAAACCAAAACCTAAATCTCAAAATGGCCCACACAACTACAACCGTCACCACCAAACCCTCCCTCCTCTCCCGTCTTCGCGGCGCCAAAACCCACCGTCGCACCTACGAAAACACCACCACCCACAGCACCCACCACCGCAAACAACGCACATGGGGTGGTCGTCGTCGCGCCGGCGCCACCGCACAGCCCGTCCACCACCACCACCGCAAGCCCAGCGTCGGTGACAAGATCAGCGGTGCGCTCTTGAAACTGAGAGGAAGTTTGACGAGGAGACCTGGCTTGAAGGTATGATACCTCTACATGAATTTACGCTACTACTTCCTCAGAGCATATACACTAACAACGAAAACAGGCAGCCGGAACCCGCAGAATGAGAGGAACTGATGGAAAGGGTAGTCATCACACTGTTGCACATTAAACTGCCTTGTCCCTCACCTCACCTTACATCACATCACATTGTACTATACTATACCCTTTTACCTTTTCACACGCATGGACGCATGGATGGATAATTGCATACATGCATCACGAATTACGAACGACCGATTGTATTATATGGATATAAATGGATACGGCGATACCCAGAGCGGAGCAGAGGAGATGGAAGTGTTTTTTTTGCTGTTAATGAAGTTGAAGTGAACGTTTAAGCGTAGCGAGCGAGAATTTATATCCAAAGGAATATCAATAAAATCATACATAAATTATTGAATCTATTTAATTGTGAAATAAAATGACATATTTTGTTGAAAAAAGAAATCTTTGGCTCAATGTGAACGCCAATATTGTCTGACATTCATGTTGACATGGTATTGGTACACATATGCTCTACATACCCCTAAACTCCGAATGATATCCCCACATATATCCATTGTACAGTAAGAAAATATTGACATACATATGTCGCTTCGATTCGCTTAGGCGTATAAAAACATGAAAGACTTTCTTGGTATACATTCATCCACTGTAAAAACCTTCTTTAACTTCTCAACGACACATTTATTTGTCATCAAACCACCTGCCCCATCCACTCTCTTTTCCCCTCTCAGCCCCCGCACCACCAGCATATTTCTTCTCCTCCTCCTCCCACTTTAACCTCTCGACTCTTGATCTCGCCAAGAAAGCTCTTGCAAATCTCCACGCTTCTGTATCGGCTAGGTTCCACGCCTCAACAGCCCCCCTGATCTTCACATCCTCCTTTGCAGTGCTCCCACCAAATGCTTTTGCTTTTTCCAACAAATGTGCTTCCTTATTCTTATCCTCCTCAGTGGGTATTGGCCCGTCTTTGGGATCGTGAACTGGTTTTGGTCTACGTTCTGGACCTGGAACTGGAGTTTCTGATTTTCCTGTGTCAGTTGCATTGCGAGGGATGGTGAAGCCGAAATGCCAGTCTAGATCTGAGGGAACTTCTTTCTCAGCTGTGAGCCAGAGGGAATGGGATGTTCCATGAGGACTAGCGACTGCCTCTTTGAATTTAATGATTCGTGGAGTACCCGAAACACCTGTACCGAGAAGTTCTTTGGTAAGTGTGGAGAGCCAAGCATCACGAGGAGACTCTCGTCTGATCCACGGAACATCAATACTTTCTTGGAAGCTGGTCAATGTAGACATTGTGTAAGGATGGGGAACAGTTCCAATGGTATAAAGACCTGATGTATTGCGGTAGAAAGCAGGTGTGGTAATTGTCATTGGAGACGAAGCGACACACGGCTTGCACTTTGGTCGATTTGGAGGGCAAGATGCTGGCATTGGCGAATCGGGGCATTGTGCAAGATATTCAGCAAGTTGTAAAGCTGGCTCAACAACATATGACATGTGTTCTGGTTCCGGTTTAACCACGGAAATCCCTTTGGTAAAGATGTTTTGCCATGTTTGATGAAGATGAGATATCATCAGATTGTTCAACAATTTCATACCCGCCGCTTTATTCGCTTCATACTCTTTCGCAACTTGTGGGTATTTCTCTTCGAGGGTTTTGGTCTGATAAAAGGCCAAGGAATCATGGGAAGGATCGATTTCGAAAGTATCCGTCGGGACGGCACTAATGAAATCTTTGGCATCTTTCAAACTTGGGTTCGCTAAAGCCACTTTGACAGCTGCTGTGATATCCGCCTTGGATCCTGCAAAGATACCACTTCCCATTTTTTCATACCTCGTCAATAATGGATATACTCCTCTTCTCAAATAACTCAGAGTTTGGTCTTCATAGGCACCCATTGGAAGCGTGAGGTAATTGCAAAGTAATCCGGTTCCCATATTTTCCCAAGCCAACCATCTGGTCAAATCTGTTTTCAAGGAATTTTCGACTTCCAGCCGTTGTAATTCGGGATACAATGGATTGTTCATGGCTTCCGCGGGACTCAAAATGATGGGTTTAAAGCCTTGCGCCCACCATGCCCTTCTCCAAGTAACCAAGACTGCATTCTCCGCGTCTTTCAACTCATTGTCCTTTTCTATTGTATGATCGTAGTATGTATAAATGGTTGGACGTTCAACGAGAGGTGGTAGCAGGGATCGATTTTCGTCCAAAGTCACCGATGATGAAAATGGACTCAACCAATTCCAATTAGCATGCCATTTAGACTCGCCGTATTCACTATTCTTCTGAACCGGTGGAGCATGTGCTGCTTGTCGGAATGGATTGAGGATACTCGGTGAAGGTAATTGTTTAGGAAGTTTGGGTAATGACATGCGATGGTCTGTAAATCTGCCGAGTGATGGGCCGGATGGTATCGAGTTGGGTAGAGTAAATACTAATGTAATAACAGCGAAAATTGCAATGGTGCCGAGAAGAACGGCCATGCGACGAGGAGGGACATGAGGTATGGGTGTCCCAAAGAAGGATCGTTGAACAGGCATTATGAAAAAGAGAATAGAGACAAAAAGATTATCTATTAAAGAAGACGAACAATGCTTTCTAGTACCACATTGGAAGACCGAATGATAAGTTTGGACTCGAAAAGATTGACGAAAGTTGTCTTCTATATGAGCTGGCTTATACCGGCTGTATATCAAACGCAAGTACGTACAATGAAGGACTTCAACCAAATCCTCGACTTTCTTGGGAGGAGAGTCTTAGCTGGAGTAGATTCACCTGTCAAGGGAGTGAAGTTTGAAGATGGATAGAAATTTAGAAAGAAGACAATGTGGAGAAAGGACCGAAATTGAAATAAAGTAATAAAGTTGTCGGGAATCGAGAATGGAGATGTGTGACATTCGAATAATTCTACGAGAGATAGGAGAAAAATCATGTGTCTTGGTCTCTTTAACTTCAAGTCCAAGTCTATTTTGAGCCACCGACCAATAATCAAAGTGGCACACGTACTCGTACACCCGCAAAAACCAAGGGACGCGTCTAATTTGATTGGTTCTATCTAGAGAGAGACGGAACGGATTAACTTTTCCCCTTTCCCCTTTCTCCTTTCTCCATTTTGGTGAAGATCTCAATGGCAAGGGTCGATGATGCGCAATGCTCTCAAGAGGTCCACGGGTATCTATGATAATCACGTGATGGTCCGATGACGGAATGTGATTTCTTCACTTGGCATCTTAAACGCGGGTTGATCTTCGGCTGAACTTTTCTGTATTGGAGCAGTGGCAGAAAATTGATGGATGCATGTATGTATGACTCCCATCCCAATTATTTTCTCCATACAATTGGGTTTTTTATAAAAGCCGACGAAGATCTCTACATCTCTCCATTCTTCCTCCCTATTCTCTTCTCTCTTCTCTCTTTTCTTCCAAGCCACTTCTCAGTTCATACCCGTAAACCTATTGCCCCATACATCGATTGATTTTCTCGTCTTGAAACATATCAGTGATTCATACTCCCAACAGTATCGCGGAAACCTTTCAACGACTGATTTCACGACTGATTCAACCCCCTCGAGGATACGTTGATTCAAACATACAAAGTCCGAGTATAGAAACATACAAACGGTAATTGGAACCTGTTTTGATTTGAAGTAGGTAGTTGAAATCCTTCTCAAATCTAAACATTTCAAGCATCATTTAAAATCTTGCTCAACTTTTACCCCTCCAAACCCCACCATTCAAAAACAAAACCTAACAAACATGGCATCAACAAACTTCGAATTACCAGATCCAACATCAGATCTTCACTGGTCTGCTTTCCGTGGTGCCATTCAAGATATCTTCACTGCAAATGCTGAAGCTCATCCTGATAGACTTTGTGTCGTGGAAACTGCCTCAGCTACTTCCCCAAGGAGAGAATTCACCTACCGACAAATCAACGAAGCTTCAAATATCCTAGCTCATCATTTGGTGGAGCGTGGAGTTCAACGAAATGAAGTCGTCATGTCATATAGTTACCGTGGTGTGGACTTGGTTGTCACTGTCATGGGTATCTTGAAAGCCGGTGCTATATTCTCAGTCATTGATCCTTCATACCCTCCTGATCGCCAAAACATCTACCTTGATGTTGCAAGACCAAGAGCTTTGGTTGTTATCGACAAAGCTACCAGAGAGGCTGGAGAGTTAACGGAGAAGGTGCGCAATTTCATCGCCGAGAATCTGGATTTGAAGACCTACATCCCGGGTCTCGAATTGAAGGACGATGGAACTTTAGTCGGTGGAGATGATCAAGGGAAGGATACTTTCCAAGCCCAACAATCTTTGAAGGCTAAGAGCCCTGGTGTCATTGTTGGACCCGATTCTACACCAACTTTGTCATTCACCTCCGGCTCAGAAGGTCGTCCAAAGGGTGTTCGAGGAAGACATTACTCTCTTGCATATTACTTTGACTGGATGGCTGAGAGGTTTGGCTTGTCTAAGAATGATAAGTTCACAATGCTGAGTGGTATCGCTCATGACCCTATTCAAAGAGATATCTTTACACCTCTCTTCCTTGGTGCTCAATTACTGGTTCCATCCAAGGATGATATTCAACATGAAAGATTGGCTGAATGGATGAGAGAGCACGGTGCCACCGTTACTCACTTGACACCTGCAATGGGTCAAATTCTAGTTGGTGGAGCTAGCGCCGAATTTCCAGCTCTTCATCACTCCTTTTTTGTCGGAGATATTCTGATCAAGAGAGATTGTAAGGCGCTTCAGAAATTGGCACCAAATGTGTTTATTGTGAACATGTACGGAACAACTGAAACACAGCGTGCTGTCAGTTACTATGAGATCCCAAGTCGAGCTTCAGATCCGCAATATTTAGAGAATATGGGAAATGTGATTCCAGCTGGCAAGGGAATGAAGGACGTCCAACTACTCATCGTTGATCGCGAAAACCGAAACCGCATCTGTGATATTGGAGAGATTGGCGAGATTTACGTCCGAGCTGCTGGACTTGCTGAAGGTTATCTTGGAAGTGACGAACTAAACAAGGCTAAATTTGTCGACAGTTGGTTTGTTGATAACTCTAAGTGGATTGAGGAAGATGCAAAGAACGCAAAATCCTTATCCGAAGAACCCTGGAGAGAATTTTATAAGGGCCCAAGAGATCGAATGTATCGGTCAGGTGATTTGGGCCGATATACTCAAACTGGAGACGTAGAATGTGTTGGTCGTGCAGATGATCAGGTCAAGATTCGTGGCTTCAGAATCGAACTTGGTGAAATCGACAAATACCTCTCAGATCATGTCATGGTTATGGACAATGTCACTTTGGTCAGAAGAAATAAGGATGAAGAACAAACACTTGTCAGCTATATCGTACCTGATATGCAAAAGTGGGCGCAATGGTTAGAGCAATTAGGTCTCGAGGATGACATTTCCGGTGGTGAAGGAATTCAAGGAAGACTTCGAAGATTTTGGCCTCTCGGCGAAGATATCAAGAAGTATCTCAAGACTAAGCTGCCATCTTACGCCATTCCAGAAGTGATCATTCCTTTGGAAAAATTCCCTCTTAATCCAAACGGAAAGAAGGATAAGCCTGCGCTTCCATTCCCAGATGCTGCACAATTACAGGCAGCAAGACCTGTTGGTGCATATTCGGAGCTTTCAGATAGTGAGAAAGAGGTTGCAGCTATCTGGGGATCATTAATACCTACTATTGATGAAAGAACAATCAATCCTGATGATTCATTCTTCGATATTGGAGGCCACAGTATCTTGGCACAACAAATGCTCTTCAAGGTCAATAAAAAGTGGACCGGTATTAACATCAACATGAGTGTCATTTTCCGAAACCCAACATTGAAAGGATTCGCCGCAGAAATCGCACGTAGATCATCATCCGATGGCGATGTGAAGGAAGAAGTAGAAGTTGCAGAAGATTATGAAGGAGACGCCCATGCCCTTGCCAAAACCCTCCCATCAACATTCCCTTCAGCGGATGAGAAGATCACTTCAACCACACCTCTTACCGTCTTCCTTACAGGCGCCACTGGTTTCCTTGGTTCCTATCTGATGCGCGATCTCCTCTCCCGCTCTCAACCCATTAAAGTTATTGCTCACGTGCGAGCACTCGACTCTAAGGCAGCGCTCGATCGTGTCATTCAAACTTGCCAAGCCTACGGAGTTTGGGATCCTTCTTGGGAATCACGTATCTCCTGCGTCGTTGGTAATCTCGGGGAACCCCAACTAGGTCTCTCCCCGGAAGATTGGAAGACTGTCTCTGAGACCGCAAATGTCATCATCCACAATGGAGCCCAAGTCCATTGGGTCTACCCATATCAAAATCTCAAGCCTGCAAACGTCAAGGGAACTCTCGACATCCTTTCCCTTTGCGCAACTGGTATCCCCAAACGTCTCTCCTTCGTCTCATCTACCTCTGTCCTTGACACAGACCACTTTGTCCAACAATCAAGATCTGGTGTCGCTGTCTCCGAAGAAGACGATCTGTCTGGTTCAGCAAAGGGTCTCGGAACAGGCTATGGCCAATCAAAATGGGTAGCCGAATATCTAGTCCGCACAGCCGGTTCCCGCGGTCTGCGCGGTACAGTTGTTCGACCAGGTTATATTACTGGTGACAAGACCTCTGGCGTAACCAACACAGATGATTTCCTAATCCGCATGGCGAAAGGTTGTGTTCAGCTCGCCTGCCGTCCACGCATCTCCAACACAGTCAATCAAGTCCCTGTCAATCACGTCGCGCGTGTCGTTATAGCCTGCGCTCTTCACCCCGCCAAAACACCACTTGGTGTCGCTCAAGTTACAAGTCATCCCAGACTAACATTTTCTCAATACTTGTCCACACTCGAAACATATGGTTACGATGCCCCTGAAGTCGAATATTCAGTCTGGAGTCAAAAACTCGTCGAATACGCCGCAAATACCAACCCGGAGAAGGAACAACATGCACTTATGCCTCTTTACCATTTCGCTACATCAGATCTCCCAGCTGACACCATTGCTCCAGAGATGGACGATGTCAATGCTGCTGCGTCACTTAAAGCGGATGCAGAATTCACGGGTGAGGATTTAAGCGCAGGTGGTTATTTGGATGAGAACATCATGGGCAATTATCTTGCTTATTTGGCAGGCATTGGATTCTTGAGTTTGCCAGAGGAGGGGAAGGGAAAGAAATTACCGGAGGTGAAGATCAGTCCTGAGCAAAAGATTGCACTGTTGAGAGTTGGAGGAAGAGGTGCATTGGTTTAAGGGAGGATTTGGATTTCCATCTGCATTCATATGGATAAGTTACAGTTTCATAGAGAGCGAGCATAAATAAAAAAACAAATCGAAGAGCCACTTTTGAGAGTATTCAGATTGCGTCCTTCCCTTTACATTGTAATCATTAAATTCTTGTGCAGGGAGATACGTATATTCATGTGGAGTTCAACTGTGAGAGAAATTATGGCCAGGGTGTAATCGACGTCCCTGGACGCAGTTCATGGTTCAAGAACCTTATGAGTGGTGCTGTGCATGACAATTTCTGATGATATCACGGCGCCGGCGTTCCTAAAGTATACGGGCCGACTTTAAATGCCAAATTAAATGATCAGATGAAGTTCTAATCGTAGAAGGCGGCGAGGGAGGAAAGGTGAGGAAAAAACCTATACCGCAGAAAATTTTCAGTCAAAGCGCGTCACATAATTGTCACCGCAAGTTCAGATTGATAATTGGGTTCAGAGATTATATGTTTTCATTGGAAGATAAGGTCGCGAGTGATAGCAATTAGAAAAGGTTGCACTGAGCAACAAAGTATGTCGGCCAAAAGATATGGACCAAAATATCCACAACCCCCGAAAGGATTCAAGATACCTCGGTGAGTAATCGGACGAAAAATCAATCTTCTTCCTCCAAAAATAGGCCTATACCACAGGTTGAACCGATCCACGATGGGAAAGGGGGTAAGGGCCAGAGTGTTTGGGAAGTGTTGTAAAATGCGGAAAGAGAAAAGGATGCGCGTGTGCGCCATGGGGAGCACATTGAAACGTATGGTATTGCTGAATAAAATTATATTATTTCGTGTATTCTATGTAGTTCAACGGCTGTGCCAGTGTGCCAGTCGATGCAATAAAATGTAGAAGAGCCCTGTCTTTGAAGCAATGTTAGTTTGGTGTTCATCAAGATACTGCAGTAATAAAATGATGGATTGGTTGCTTTGATCAGACATCCAAGGAAGATATACCCTCATCTGTCCTCTATTTAGGTTCTAAGGCGAGGACTCGAGTGAAAACTGCGAATGTGGTATGTGTTTCATCATAGTGAAGCGGAGAGAAAAGTATGAAAAGAGAGAAAGACTAACCTTTGATAAGAGTAAGTAAGCGGAACGATGATGTGCTGTTTGTTAGTTTATCAAAATAAGGTAGCAAGTCGCAAAAAGATTTGCTGCACGAGTGCACATATTGGATCATGCATGCTTGTAAGCATTGCCGTTTAACCATGACAACATAACCCCGGAACTTTGAGCCACATGGTTGTGCAGCAGAAGAGTGCCGCGATTGTTGACGTTGCATTGGCGCGCGTCGATCCGTTGCGCGTATTAAAAAAATAAAAAAAGAATGAAGCTAGAAAGAGAAGGAAAATCTGTTTGATGGTCAGCAAGTGATTCCCGACACCAAAGTGAACAAATATAATTGTGATAAAAATCTTTCAGACAACATGTACTGGCAAGTAACAAGATCAACCCGTGGGTATCTCTCGAACAGCGTAATTTTAATCATGGTCGATTAATTTGGGAAAAGAAGTATCGATTGAAATTGTCATCATTAGATGTGGAGGGGTATGGGAAAGAGAGGAGAAAATATTCAGACATACCATTGTTAGTTGGGTTTGACACTCATCATATGCGTGCGACCATTGCGATAATAAGAATCATCGTCAAGACGTGATCTTAGAATTGCTGTAGGTCATATGCAGAAGATGGAAAAAGTTATTTGAGAGAAGAAAATTTGAGTCTTTCGCGATCGAAGATAAATTTTTATATTGGAGATGTCAAAGCTTTCCTTAAGCGAATGTCCGATATGGCACTAGGATTACTTTAGTCTGCATATCACATGACAGAGAGCTACTCTTCATTTGGATTAGGGTGGAAGAAGTGTCGAATGCTGTAATCCTGCCACCTTTTTTCTTTGGCTCGCACGTGGGAGCCAGCTGATATCAAGGAGAAAAGGAAGAAAGTTATTGCGTACGGTGTCTCGTTTGGGTCAAATGTGCAATTGAACATACCGAGTAGGTAATTATATGCGATCCAAAGATAGAGATGCGTAGAGAAGAGAGGAACATGAATGGAAAACACGTTAGCAGATGCAATAGAATGTACTGCCCAGGTGGTAAATACTGACCGAAGTGGTGGACAGTAACTATTGTTCTGCAAAGTACTCGAGCTAAAGAGAGCAACATACTCTATATACATCAGAAGTGACTTTGCCATGTATATGGCATCACTTTTCACCAGCGTACATCACCAAAGTCCACGGTTATTGATCTTCGATATTCCGATGAAGCTATCTTCGTACCGTAGCTAATAATAATCAGTGCCAGTAGATCGATCTGATACACTTTTCCAAGTTCCGCTCCGAGGTCTGCAAAGTAATCATCCATGAGATCGCTGTGATTCGGCTTGCTCATCATCATTCTTCAGACATACATATACCTAGCTAGTAGTGTCTGTATACATAACGTGCAATCCTCAGTCGAAAAGAACCTTCAGAAGGTACTCACTGAACCCACCCACCGACACTGTACGTAGATACGTAATCCAATGAAAATCGACGTGGTCTTTCTCTTTTGCAGTCTGTCATCGATAGACACAAATATGATACGGTGACCTTTACCATCCATCCGATCCCCCTTTCATATCATTGGGTCATTTCTTCTTCTTCCTACCTTTTCCCTCATTAGTCATCCCCACCGACGCGCTAGAAGCATACTACATACGTGGTCTCTACACCTCACCCTGACGTCTATACTTAGTACCACCAGTACCCTCTTCCTTAACTACCTACCTAGTACCTACGTACATACAGAACTTCTACGGAAGAGTGTACACACACATCATAACATAATCGGAGTTTCTGGTGCTCATTTTCTCTCAGATCCCCCCCCCAAAATTCCCATCGTGACAGGGTCCTCTTTCTCGACCTGAACCACAGAAGAACAATCTCAACCACCACCACTCACTCACCCTCCACCCACACACACAACTTCACAAGGATTCCCAAAACCAAGGCCCAGAAGGTATAGGGTTATTCATCCCCCCGGATTCTCCTTTTGCATTTTATACCTTCGCGCAATTCACTTCCTTCCCGACGATTCAGAGATTGTAGTGGTTCCAAAGTAATTAATTAATCATTGTTTATTCTTCTATTTACCATCTCTCCCAAGAATTACATCTCGGCGAGGTTGAAGGCAGGACGGGGCAAAAAACACGGCTTTGACCTGACATCTTTTATCATTTATTTGCCTTGCAGGCGGCCTTTTTTCACACGGCATTTGATCGTCGCACTTTCATTACGGGTACTCATCTACCGATCAAACTTCCCTATAATTATTTGCACAAATTACCTCGACTTGTCGTGATATTGTTGTTTTCGATTTTCGAAATCCCGACACCATTCGCGGTTCAGAAGGAGTACCCACTTTAGTGTGATTATCGTGCGCGATCGGGGTGTAGTTTGTTCATTACTCGCGACGACATTGTATTCAACACCCCACGACAACGACATAGATTCGAGGAGACCATTGAAGGATTCCATTCGGCCGTGGAGTGAGTCAAGCAGAAGATCGTGGCAGACGTAGTTCTATTGAACAACGGCGGAGGTGGAAATTGTGGCTCGAGGCGCATGTTACTTGCTTAATCGATATTGTTCGATATCCACATTCAGTGGATAATCGACCTTAAACAAGATGATGACGAGTTTGCAACAACAACACTCACCATATCCAGGACTTCAACATCAGGGCGTTCCTCAAGGCCATATGGCGGGAATGCCTCATGCTCAGGGCCAGCAAGGACAACCAGGTCCAGGTATGCCTCAACAAATGCACATGGGGGTTTCTGGACCAGGCGGTCCTCAAGTCACTCAAGCCGGTGCTATGATGGCTGGTATGCCACCTGGTGCTGGACCAAATGCACATGCTTTACAACATTTGAACCCAAATCAACAGGCGCAAGCGGCAATGTTCCAACAGCAGCAGCAACAACAGATGAGTACGTTGGACCTCCTGTCACCTGTTTTCTTTTCTCTCCAATGTTTTGTACAGATGCTTCAAAGCCGTGCTCGGCACCCCATCCTCAGCGTCTCGTTATGCTAACGATAATCCTTTCCAGTGAACGCAAATCCGCAGTTAATGCATCATCAAATGTTACAACAGCAAGCAGCCAGGCAGCGCCAGATCCAACTACAACAGCAATACAGTGGTGGTGGAATGCCAAACGGAATGCCTGTAAGTATGCATGGGATGAACCCAAATCAAATGAATGCTCAATTCGCAATGCGACATGGTACTCCCGGAATGGCTCGCCCGGTAAATCTACCACAGCATCTCGCCCAGCAACAACAGATGGCTCAAGACAACGTTAATCAACAACAAGCACATCAGCAGGTAAGGGCGATTCACAAATCCCGCAACTCATATACTAACACTGATTTGTGTTAGACTCAACAAATGATGCTCGCAATGCATCAACAAAATGCTCAAAACCATGGACCGAATGGTCAAGCAGGACATCCTCAGATGACTGCCCAGCAAATGCAACAACTCCAACAACAACACCTTGCGCAACAACAACAACAGCAGCAACAGCAGCAGCAGCACCAACAGCAACAACAACAGCAGCAACAACAACAACAGCAACAACAAGCTCATGCTCAGGCTCAAGCGGTTCAAGCCCAACAAGCTCAGGCACAAGCCCAAGCGCAGGCTCAGGCGGCCGCTGCTGTATCTCAACAACAGAACCAAAACCAATCCCAGGCTCAGAATCAGCCACCTCAATCGGCCTCAACACCTCAGCCTCAAGCACCACCGCCAGCCGCTATGCAAGCAGCCATTCAGGCTCAAGCTCAAGCTCAACAAGCCCAAGCCCAAGCCCAGCAAGCTCAAGCTCAGCAAGCCCAAGCTCAGCAACAGCAACCAACGGGGGCTCTTCAGCAGCAGCAACAACAGCAGCAACAGCACGCTGCCGCAATGCTACAACAGCAGCAGCAGCAGACTAGACAAGGAGAGAAACTAAAGGGACAATGCCTAATGCGATTGGTACAATTCAGTGACCATCTTGGTGGTTTTTGCAAGGTTGCCAAGCCGGTAGGCTTTTATGAGGCGACTGGCGTTTCTCGGCTGAATGCCGAGTCCATGAAAGAAAAGGATGACTTAGCGTATTGGGGAAGCTTTGCGGAGAGATTTTTCTCCCGAGGGGGCGTTCTACGCTATTCGACATACTCGTACAATCCCCAAGATAACGTCCGTGAGAAACAGTACGAGATAACATCACCTGCGATGCCGAGATACTTTCATACCCATTTCGAAAGTGGTGTTACAAATATGCAGATGATTTTTGAGAAAGGGACCGAAAAGGAGTTGCCGCTAAATGGTCATTATATTGAAAGTCAAAACTCAAGTTTTGTCTACTGGTTTGAGGATGGCTCTCACGTAAGTCTTTGATTGATTCCATGGAGTTTGAGGTTTTTGTACTAAGTGAATTTAGCTGGTCTCAAATGGCATACTTCGTGCTCATTTTGATGGGGATCAAAAGCTCGAGCTACTTGATTTCGAGACTCGTAGTCATCAGGAGTATGTTCCCCGTAGCATGGCCATAGACAGAGCAAGGCCAATTCACAATTGGGTAAAAGATTGGAAATCCATGAACAATGGACCTGATGGCAAACCATCGCCCGAAATGAACAAAAAGAAACAAAAGATGATGAAATCTCCACCGAATCCTCCTCCTGATTTCGACCTACCGGACACGAAATTGACTCAATACACTGGAATCACACCTATGGTGTTTCGATTCCTTGAGGTATGTTTAATCTAGAACCTAGGCACACTATTTTCTAACAATCCCAGATGAATGAAGTTTTGGCTCAAATGAATCCTTTAATGAGCTATCTGCAAACAAACCCAACACTTACACCCCATAAAGCCCTAGAGGCATACATGGCCCAAGTGAATAGCAATGGAGCAAACGGTGGTCCTCAAAACCCCTCGGGTCCACGAACACCGGCAATGGTTAATTTCCCGATCGGTGCTTCTCCCGCAGCTGCACACTTACAAATACCAGAAGGATCACCTCATATGATGGGTAGTCCAGCTCAAGCTCCAGGCATGCAGCTCCAACAGAGTCAGCATGGAACCACGTCAAGTGGCCCAAGCGCAAACACAAGTCCCAATGCGAGTAACAAACGAAGAAGACCAAGTACAGTCAAGGCCGAAGAAGATGGACAAGCCAATGGGACAGGCAAAAACAACGTCAAACCTAGTCCACGCATAACGAAGAGACAAAAAGGAAATCCCGCTTGAAAAATTTGCCAAAGCCCAACGAAGCATACTGTAATCGTATCAAACCAAATCGACCTCTGAATATTCTTAAAGGGAGAGTGGTCACCAGAAGTTCGCGAATTCTCTCTGACACTTTAGTTACATCCGACAACATAAATCAACTATCCAACTACATTCTGGCTTTTCAGTCAATCATAAGCTTCATGAGGAGCTGTCAGTCTGTCATATTATTTATTATTTATTTTCATGCCTTTTCCCAAGTGGGGAAATGCACCAAGTCTATATTAACAAGCGTTGGCGTACAGAACAGTTCTCACATAACTCTTTTACATACGTACTTATCGTGTTGTCGAACGTCTTATACACTTCGTTTTACTAAAGGGACAATGGCGAAATTTTGATTCTTTGGGACGGGGTATTGGGCTACGGAAGGGGAAGGGGAATGGGATGGGATTGTCATTAGTTTTTGGTGGTAATATTCCTTGTATACTATTCACATTTTAAATGTGAGGGTTGGGTGTTTTTCTATGAAGAGGCGGCGGGAAACGTCGCGGTGCAATTTTTTTGTTTTTTTGCTGTGCTATACCCGTGGCTTGGGGTTTTGGGGGTAGTGGGAGGATATGGATACTTGAGCAGGTGGTTGGAAGCGAAGTGAATTGTTGGAAGGGCGAGCTGAGAGAGTGGGCCGGAAAATGGAAAATGAACTAGGTGGCTTGTGGATAGAGAAGGGGGTGGAGCCGGGGAAGAGAGTCGAGGTGGTTGAACGGAAATAAAGTCCAAATGGGATAAAATGGCGTAGAAGTCAGATAAGAGACCAGTGTGCGATGACAAGCTCGGAAGTAGTATAGTATAGTGTGATGATAAGACACTAGAAAGATGAATGAACAAGTAACCAAAATAAACACCTTCAAAGTTAACACGAAATGATCTATTTTTGATATCTGGAGGGAGGGTACTCATTGAAGTTGGTCATGAAAGTAAACAACGTGTACTTCGCATCAACCCTCATATTTTGTATACTCACTTTATCACAGACTTGTCTGCTCGCGACTGACAAGTCACAAAAGCTTTTTCTTCTTTCTCCAGTTCTCACATTTACCAAGATATCGTACGCAACAATCTGAGTAAACAACTGTAGACCACCGCCCTCCCGAACCGAGAATCAGGCTACAAATGAGAATAAATTACCAGTAGTCGCCGATGGCTTCAGCTCACACACAGGTATATGTTCAAGAAATATTCTTCTTCCTCATGTAGCCCGAGATCACCCCACAAGATGCTCTTAAACGAGAGAGACTTTGCTCATGTATGTATATGTATATGGACTCTTTACATTCTCTACACCACGACGAGAAATTTACCGCTAAGCGACGAGAATTCGCGCCGCTTCACGAGATTTCAGCAACTTAATGTGCTATATTTACAAGCTGGTGAACAGAAGATGAGCAAAACCCCCGGCGCGCTACCCCCATACACGAATCGAAACGCGAAGCCGTAAAATACCCAGCGTCTCAAGTATGTAGAGGGACATCTCAAACTCGAAGAGGAAATCGCATGCGCGAGCTCTTCTGTGCTGTTCTGTACTTTCGTTCTCACTGACTCACTTACTTGTTCGCTTCTTCTAGAGCTTTGAAACGGGCTGGGTTATTGTTCGTCGTGGATTTTTGTGCTCGTTGGTACTGCATGAGGAGTTAACAGGATTTAGGAGAAAGGGGTTTGATTTAGATGTTTCTTCGGGAGAGGTATGGATTTCGGAGACAATCGGTCGAGAGAGGGAAGGGGCTTGCTTAGTTGGAGAGTTGATAGGATTGTGGGAAAAGAGAGAGGGAAAGGGGAAGGAAAGACGGGATGAGGTAGGTTAAGGCAAAGCGGGAGGAAGGATGAAGGAGGGGATAGAACGTCACAATACTGGTGGTGCGTGTTTTAATCTCTAATATGCCCCAAAGCTCTCAACCTATTCACAGCAAATATAAGGACGAGTATTGAAACACTGTTCAAATCCATCAAATGACTGCAAAATGTCAGGTTGTATATAATTTTTCTCATTTTTTAATTCATCATATTCATACATATATATACACATGTTCCATCGTATCCTCCCAATAACATGTTTTACAGTCCAAACTCAATTGCATGAATGAAACCATGAACCAAGCAGGCCAGCCGAACCATTCGGAGAGTGTAGTCTCTCATCCATCTTCCACAAGAGCAAGAGAAGATTGCAGTTAAAACAGTGATCCTCCATAACCGCCAATACCGGGACCGATTCCGATGCCAGAAGACATGATCCCACCAGACACCTAATTCAAAAATCCTATATTTACCTAGATACCGACCTACCCATTGATCCACCCATCATGACCAACCCAAAAAGGAGAGAACCAAACACCAGGTAGCCTTGAAACCCTCCTTGTGTACACTCATAACCCATCACAAATTCGCCCCCGGTTGTCCCACTCTCCCACCCACCAACCCTCTTCTATTTCTCCCTGTCCTTCCTCTCCCTAACCAATTCAACTTAAGACCCCGACCCAAGTCTTCCATTTTCTCCTGACTTGAATCATTGCCTGCTCGTATACCCACACTACTAAGTACACTCACACATTGTAACATTCTCCCCACAGCTTCTGTGAGTTTCTTAGACGAATCTTCCACATTTGCCTGTCTTCTTTCTCGCGCACTCAATCCATAGGTCAACGCCGGATGGGTGCTACTTGGCGTGAATGGTCTGGGAGGAGGCGGCATTCCGGAAATACCAAGACCTCCACCTGCAGAATGTTCGGATCCATAACTGACATTCGAGATCGCTCGAGAACGTGAACCAGAATTATCACCCGCTGAACTTCCGCCTCCTAAAAGCGTGGTATTTTGAGACGAATAAGATCCATGACTCGGGTCTAAACTAATGGCTGTTCCTGGTCTTCCTTGACTATCTGGACTTGGGGATCTTATATCCGAGTTTGGAAGGCTGAGACTGATAGAATCAAGGGAGAGACGAGAGAATAATCCTTTCAGCGTTTCGTAACGAGGAATGATTACTGTGTCGCGGTATGCTATAAGTACTATTTTGCGCACCTCAAGAGCGCGGCCTGCAGGAACATTGGAAGAGGAGTTGGACTGAGATGAAGAGATAACGCCCCAGGTCTCGCGTGCTACTTCTGGTGACATGAGGGGTCCGTGGCCAGAAAATTCGAGATCGAGCGGGAGAAATACGGCTTGCATGTAAGGAAGGACGGTTGTGAAAGTAAAGAGCCACATTTCTACAAGGTGTGGTATCAGGCGTTCATCAGGGGTTCGGCGCAAGGTTTGGTCAAGGGATCTGAAGCCTGTTTCGAGTAACTCTTGCAAGTCTTCTATAACATGATTTGGGCATCTTTTTTGTATACAGCGTTGAATATGGGTACTAGAGTGTTGTTAGGACATTGGACAATTTAAAGGGGTTGATGAATACTTACGTGACTAGACGATTGAGATCTTCCACACATAACCTTAAGTCTTCGCCCTCAAATATGACTAGTAGTTTTGCTTTTAAAAATGGCCATGCATCGTCTGCTCCCATGTTGTTCAGTCCATACTTCCCCAAATCCGTCGTATCGACTCCATAAAGGCTAGAAGGATATCCTGCTCCCGCAGAACCTAAGTATGATGATGCACCTGCTGAACCAAGACTAGATGGTCCAGGCCATTCGTTACTGTTTTGATATGATAATTCTCCTTCCCGCAAGGTCTCGCTTTTCTCTTCTTTTTTCTTTTCTCTTAATGCCCTTCCTCCATGTCTTAGATCTAAGCCACTCATGCTTTTCGCAAAACTTGTAGATGTAGGACCTGGACTCGGTGGAAGGTTGAAGTTATACAAGCTACTGGGCGCACTTGGATCTACGGGTTTGGAATTCGAGGCCGCCGATGACAGTGGTAAATGATGATCGTCTTTGCTACTCAGCTTGTGTTTTTGCCGTGACAGAAAATGATGTTTATGTTTCTCCTTGTCCTTTTCTTTTTCTGGTTGTGATGTATCGACTGGTCGTATCGTCACCGAAGAAGAATTCGCCATGCTGTACATACTTGGAGCGCCTGAAGCATCTGTATAACTGTTAGCTGAGTATTTTACTAAAGTCTTGGATACATAGGAATAATCCTACTGGGACTTGGAAGACCTCCAGATTTCGCTTCTTTATCCTTAGTAATGCCGATCTTTCCAGGCCTCGAAAATAGCTTGACTTTGGACTTCTCCGTTTTGGCAGGTTTTTCGGTTTGAGCTTGTGCTTGTGCTTGTGACTGCGCTTGCGCCTGTAATAATTGGGCTTGAGCTTGAGCTTTTGCTTGTGCTTGAACATGAGCAAGATTCCGTTGCTCAAATTCTGTGGGTGTCAATGCTGGCGATGATCCGGGAGACTTTGGAAATACTACATTGGCAGCTGTTTGAGCGACATTCGATCCTGCCCCTAGTAATCCATTATGATATCCTTGCCCACCAAAACTAGTATCCCTGGGAGCTGAAGCTTCCGTCAAACTTAACAGCGGTGGTGAAATGGGACCCTTGGAAGGTCTTCTGCTTCCAGAGCTATTCGATGAAGTATCCAATTGAGGAGTTGGTACAGTCTGGGACCTTTGGCGCGCATGCTGTGCTTGGTGTTGCATAGCAGCCTGGGCAGCTATGTGACTCGCAGAAAGTCCAGTGTTTAGATTTGACATGCTTCCCAGATTGGATGATGCGGCAGTTGGCAAATAAGCTTCGAAAGAACCTTGAGTTTGTGAATGCTTGCGGCCGTGGACTTTAAAATCACTGATGGATGATTTCGAAGCTATTGCAGTAAGAGGCGATGCATTCCTCAATGGTGTACCGCCGATATCAGTTCGTACTTGCGCGAGGGTTGGCCGTGAGAAGTTCTGTAAGCTGGTGGAGCTTGAGTTGCTCTTGGTTGATTGGGCGTAAAAAGGACGTGGAGGGGCAGGCGCATTCTGCGATTGTGGACGAACTCTGCTGCCAAGGGAGGGAGGTGGAGGTAAATCTTCAGATGATGAGGACTCAATTCTTCGCAGTGGGGGTCCTTGAGACGATGAGGACTGTTGCACAATTGGAGAGAAGCTCCCTGGTGCCCTTGGCAGAGAAGGCCCTGTTGACTGTGACATGGTTGTCTTGCTGGAAGTGGGACTTTTATATGTTTTGCGTTAGTCCTCCGTATCTTTCAGGGTACAACAGCGGGGCGTTAACTGTAGCGAACGAACGCTGTGTCTTGAACATTTCCGCAAGAGAGTCAAGAAAGAAGAACGAAAAATGAAGAAAGGAGAAAGAACGAAAGAGAGAAGTAGATTCGATGATGGAATCTCAAAATGAGGTTGTTGGTTGTGGAGGTTATGAATACCGAAGAAGGATCTAAAGAATGGGGTTGAATGCCAATGCGACGGTAGGATTATTTGATCAATATCACCTTATCAAGTTTAATCCATGTCTGATACCTGGCTGAGTAGTGATGTTACGAGTACTCAGGCTTAAGCTTTCCTTACTCTTTCGTATTTGTTGATTCTAGCCCGTAAAATCGTAGTTTGGACTTTGTTTGGAGTTTCGCGGGGGACTCTAAACCTGGTCTCCGGCGCCAGATAAAATCCGAAAACTTAAAGGAACAAAAGAAAGATTGAAAAAATCACAGAAGATCTCCACAACACTTTACGATTCTGCGAATACCTACCCAAAATAAAAGCAACGAAAAATAATGGCGATGCCAGATACAACCACCACGACTTCTGCCTCTGCGGCAGAACCTGACATTCCGTACCAAGTCCTGTTGGCAACATATTCTTCCCCAAACAACGAAAAGTTTGAGCACGTCCATAAGTTACCTACGCCGCCTGCATCAGACAAAGTCAATGAGAGAACCGCATATTTAGGGGCATTACGCAAAGCCACAGGGGAAATGCAAGAAAGGATCAATAAGGAATTGACTGCACGAATGGAGGAAGATAAAGTACGAGAAGCTGAAAGTGCAGATGGATCAAAGGTTCATGGTGGGGTAATTGATGAAGCCAAGGAAGAAGACAATTATGGGGAGGAGGTTGTGGAAGAGGAAGATTGAAGTGATTCTTCATGATTAAAATATTCGACATTTGATGCTGCACTACCGATTGCCCCAAAAACTCCGTCGCTATGTAGCTATTACCATTCACACAATCTAAATATCATCGTCCTCCCCACGAACCCCGCGACGAAGATGGGCGCTGCACATTCGCTCGACTCAAACACCCATAATGTACAACAGAACTATCCGGCAAGACCGCAATAACACTTCCTCCCAATCTCTTATGGCAGACGCCGCATACTCTCTCATCACTTACGACGACTCTCCTATTCCTTCCTCCCTGACCATTTGGTAAACCATCCCCTAGTAACAATGTTGCTTGTGCACGCACAACTTCACTCTTTCTCAACCCTGCCACAATTCGGGATTCACTAACAATCGAATTCGCCGCTCGTATACGACCACGGAAATATGATTCGAGTTCTGCCACGGGAAGCTTCTCCGGAATCAAATCAAGAGTTGAGGATGCGGGCAGACGGGATCCGTGCCTGGATAGAAGTTCCAAAGCGGGTGGCCAGTTCGGTTTATACGGAGGAAGTGGCTTCAGATATAAAGAAAGAAGGGTGTGGTATATAGAAGGCAGTGGGTCATCCGACTCGGATGCCGTTGCCCGATGGGTAGGAATTGGCGATGAGGTTGAAGCTTCTTGGTTCATATGGACCCGATTACAATATCTGAGCATGTTAGCATAATCAATTTCAACAAGGATGTGTCGGAACTCACTCCTCTGCCTTCTCAAAGTCCTTAATCTTGAATACATATATCTCGAGAGCCTGTTTATGTGAACCCATGTTACTTAATACCACAGCCTGAGCTTCGTAGAAATGAGAATCTATGGTGAATGTTAACAACTTTACGCTGCACCTTTGACAATTGACACCAACCTTCTCTGTCTATCAACCCAAAGGCTCTCCCGCATGAATATATGTTACTCGACCGCAAGAACGATACCATTCGTCCCATTAAATCCCTCCACTTCTCAGAATCTCTGTCCCGGCGTTGTTTTAATTCTTGCATATATGCACCAACGAGTCGATTGTGAAAATCGGGCGTCATATCATTGAGTTCATTGATCACATGCTCCAAATACCTGATCTCGAGATTGATGTCAATATCGTGCAAGAAATCGAGGACTCTCTCCCTCGGCAAAGTTTCCGCATTCTCTGTATCTGCTAGGAATATCTCCATACCAAGATCGGGATCAGCTCGTAGAGGCCATTCAGCAAATTCAAGAATCAAATCAATCATCTCGGGAGGTAAGTGTTGTAGATATCCGATAGTTCTCTGAGGTCCATATAGTGTTGGTGCTTCTTCATTCTCTTCATCTCCCATGCCAAATTTCTTGAGAAGCTCAAGAGCAGGACGATGCAGTTTTTTGCCGTGGAAGAAATCAACGAGATCATTGTATCGTCCAGTCTCTAAAAGTTTCTCATTAACCACATCTGGATCACAGAAATTGGGTAAGCGAAACAATGGTCCCGCCAAACTGGGCATCGACAGCATATAAGAGCGGAAAAGAGTGGTATCGACCAATTTTGCTGTTTCCAACAACTTTTGCTCCCGGTCATGATTAGCCTCGGTTTCGGACTCGGGAGCAGCCAAGAGGGAATCAAACGTCGGTTCAGGTGTTCCTCCGTGACCATTTTCTTTAGGGGGAATGATTTTGCCAGTCTCAGAGTCTAGGAACTTCTTCAACCTGGTTCGCGCATCCACAAGAAATGCATTTAGCTCCTTGGCCGCTGTAATAAGGTCTTTCCCTTCAAGCGGGCCATCTTCCACAGGGACTGCTTTAATACTTGCATTGTCATTGTCCGAATTATCATGTTTCATGAAGGATCTGACTGATGATGTATCTGAGCTAGATTTCTGATGATTTCTGATCAACTTCTTCACTGCAGCTGGTTTCAATGATTCTTTAGAATCGGAATCGCTGTTTGCACTGCCATTAGATTCGTCGTTGTCAGTTTCTACATCCCCGTTGTTCTCCTCGACGATTGAGAGATCACCGGCTATAGCTTTCGGGTATAACTTGATCACACGTTCTGGAGGTGCCTCAATAGCAATAAATATATCAATCGCTGCACGATATCTGCGTTGATTGAATAGAGCCTGAGCTTGCTCAATTTGTTGATCAAAGTACAGTTTCGACTTGAGTGCTTCAACCTGCTGTACCCGTTCGGTTTTATTATGCAGTAATGCATCTTCAAGCATATTAAGAATACTCAACGATTCATCATAGCGTCCTTTTGCTACAAGCTCGTCAATCTGAGAATCATAATCCGTAGCACCCATTCGCCATATACATCGCTCACTAGCCACATGGAATCCCTTTCCAGCGTGTGCCAGGCTAATATTCGGAGGTGGAAAATGGAGTTGATTTGCATTCGGGAGCGGTATTGATTGCAAAAGTGATAGGGTATCAGGATTCCTAACCTCAAGTATTCCTTTAGACGGTGCTTGAAGAGTAATAATATACGGGTATGAATATCCAAGAGCGTCTGGCGCTGGCTGCCAAGGGATTTGTCTTTTTTCCACTGGTTTTCCTTCCGACGTAATAAACAGGGAGTTTATATCCTTTGCAAGCAGGATCTTTCCGTCTGCGAGTTTCGTTGCTAATGGCTTAGGTATATAGCCTCCGAGGCCCATGTAACCCATGCTTGCAGAGCCCATACCACCGAATCTACCGCTTTGGTTGCTGGTCGCACCTCCAATAGCTCCTGGTCCAACAATGTCTTCGACTTCTTGCGTGTTGACATCTACAATGACATATCCAGAGTTCATTCCGCAGATGATCTTGGTAGCGGATGCCCAAGTCAAGGTTCGAATGGATTCTGCGAGCGTTATCTCCGTCGTCTCGGATGATATCTCGGATTGGTACCATGACCATACTAACAACCTTCGTTTGACAGCTACCGCAAGTCTTGATATAATTTCTGGTATCCCTGTAGCTGGATCTTTGACAATATTTGATGTAACGGCGAAAGTGGAGGCATTTTTAGTCCTCGTCAACTGTTCCTGCAAAGCGTATGTCTGTAAATCGTGAATCGATACATAATAATTGGATAGAGATATCAAAACGTTGGCTTCTTTTATTCGTGCGAGTTGCTCTATTGCTCGAGTAGAGAACTTCTCGACTTCTCGAAGTAAACCGACATTGCCCGGAGTTTCGTTGACTTGATATATGCGTAAACTGCCAGTATTCAGACCTACTAATAACCTATCGCCTATAAAGTATCAGTTGAAGTCTCTCTGCTCGAGCTGCGGACTTACCAAATGCAAGTACGGACTCGATCTTCGATTTGTCTCGTTGGCGAAGCTCAACAATGGGTCGAGCTGTAAAGGCGGAAAGCATGGCGTCTAACAGCCAGCTTTAAATAAGATGAAGATTTTAGCTGGAGCACCATTCATCAATTCTCGCTGCATGTTATTTCCATATATCCATGCAGGTTGTGAGCTCTTTCATCCATTGGCGCATGTAGTTTTGTTTTCGTGTTGTACCCTCTCAACTCTCTAGTACAGATGACGATGGGTAGTTTTACCGAGACTTTGCCGGACACCCAACACCATTCGACCATTCTTTTTCAGGAAAATGTTACAATTCATCACAGCTGAAATGCCAAACCTCACATTGAGTTAGACTTTTTGGGGTCACCGAGCTTGAGATAATGGATGAGCGTGTCAGTTCATTGCAAATCATGGCGCACTGATTGTCGATTTATACAGTGACACTGCTTAAGGGCGACAGTATCTGCCCGAAGACATGCTGCAAGGTTGCTTCTTACGATTGGGTACTTACTAAGCTCTCACGTACGGCAATAGATTCAGAATTATTTGAAGAATGTTTTGTTCCTCTCTGAAATTCCACAGCTCCAGCTGAATAATCAAAACGAATCCGCATTATCTCGAAATGGCACGGCACATGGATAGTGATAGAATTCCAAATCGTCTAATGTGAGATACACTAAGGTTGCTTCTTCGAATTCTTCTCAATCAGAGCGTGTGTAACTGAGGTGCTTGACCCAAGCAGGCAAACCCCCCCTCTCTAATCGAGTGATAATACTTCACACAACAGCAAGCTTTCCGCTGGAACCGTGATACTGAATACTCTATTCACAGGGCTGGACAAATATATCTCCCTGTGGTTATCAATCCAACGCAGCTGCTTTAATTACATATGATATTGCTCGGTACAGATGCTAAGAATCACACCTCAAAATACCTTGACATCTAAGCCGGGCAACACATGTTCAATACTCATTTCACTTAGACAATGGATGGGAAGGAAACCGGGGGATGTTGTTATTGCTCTGTAGTATTGGGTAAGTAAGTAGTGTAGTTTTTGTTTATTCACCAACCTCATTAAACATGATGAATACCTACCTACCTAGGGAGCTTAAGCAAAGGAAATCAAGGATCGCGGTGAGCATGTTCCCTATCTTGATCTCAGTAGTAATAATTTGGGACCAATTGACCTTGTATTTTCTCTGAAATAATAAACGGTGAGAGGGGTTAAGCAATGAACGCTTGTATAGACGGGGTAATGATTCCTTAAGATACAGTACTTGTTCCACTAGTTGTTGGCCCCCGTCGACATTTTAAATTCTTGACATACAGCATTTACAAGAGAAACTGCAATGGCGAACATAGGAGACCATGATACGTGCGCCTGCCTCAATCGACGATCATCACAGGGCCTTGAAGCAATTCGGGGCACCTTTTCGGAAAGTTACCATTCGAAACGGTGGTGGCGTCCCATCACCCTCCTTCTCCCATACATCCCGCCATGATCTCATGGTATTTTCTGCTATGAGTCTTTCCAGTTGCTGATTGGGGACCATAGGGTCGTCATCAAAAAAATCCAATCTCAACCCATCGAGACTAGTCCTTCGCCCCTTGTAGCGCAATTGGGCGCCCACAACGAGTAGCAATTCGGGGATTGTAGTTTCAAGATTGAGGGAACTTTGCGGCTCAGAAATTTTGAATCCCTTCAGAAAGTGGGGTAACCCATTACGAGCCCATGAGCGGTTTGCTGTGACAGCAAAGGACGACAATTCAGAGCTTCTCGGACTCTCTGAAACTATTCTGTCTAATGCTTGTATTTCTTTTGCGCCTGCATCGAGGGGCAGGTTGCGTTTAATGACCGATGTACTTTGAATGAGGATAGTGTCGTTTTTCCATTGAACGTACGTGTTGAAGCAAGTGGTGAAGTGGCGGAAAAATACAGCTCGAGCTTCTGAATTGACGTAGGCTATAGAGGGCAGCCGATGACAGCGAGCGGAACATTTGCAATGTACAGCAATCCACCCGATCTCTTTATGGCCCACGAAAGCTGGATAGATCTCAATATTTCTCCCCCCAGGAAGAGCATGCTCCCAAATTTTGATGCGCAACTCAATCGGGAGGTTTAAAAATAACTGCATACTTTGTTGTCGCGTTTCCGCGGATGTTTGATGGAGATGAGTTGATAACGAACGTGCTGTAATCTGTGAGGAAGTAGAAGTACGTCAAAAGAAGAAAATACATGTGAAGCTGATCTGATTTAATGGGGCAGTAAACTAACAGGGATCAGCTGCAGTCGCCAGCAGTCAGCTCCAGCCTTGGCTTAGCCTCTTACCTAGCTCTACGTAAGCAAAAAAACAGGCGGGAATTAACCACCATTTGAAAGAACTTTGATAACTAAAATCTCTTTTCAATATAATATTGAATAATAGAAACATTTGTTATCTATACAAAAAAGACTCAAATTTTCCTTTATTCTTTTCAAATTTCAATATTTGATTTGAAATAAATTTATAATCTATTTAAAAGACTTTTTGAAAGATTACTCAATTTCCGCCTGTTTTTTCGCTTACGTAGAGCCTAGGTACCCCTCAGTTGAATCTTTGATTCACCATTATTTGTTAACAAATCTACTGACATAAGTACTCGCTGCGGAAGGAAGTGTCTAATAAGTTTGAAATATCAGGTCCTTCTCTCATGGTTCAATTTCCTCCGACCAAACCTGACCTACAATTAATTGCATCATGTCGAGCTTTCCACAGTTCGCTCTTCTCCCAACCGAGTTACAGCTTCATATATGGAATTTTGCACTAGAGGTACAGGAAGGACACATTATCCCCGTGGAGAATTTACGATATGGGCGTCCCAGAAAATTCAAACCGCATACTTTATACTTCGTGAATTGTGATTCACGGAGAACATATCTCAGATATCACAAGAGAAATTTGGCCCGCTACCCGAGGCTGGGGATCGTAGTCTTCGACCCGAGGATAGACATAGTTTTGGTAGAAGTAGGCTGGGTGAAATGGATCAAAAATGCTTTGACCCAAATCAGAGATAGACCAGAGGGCAGAGTTATGAAAGATGTCCGCAATATCGCCATCGCCGTATTCTACGAAGATAGTCTTAGTCACGAGGGGCTGCAAACGCTTCCCAACTCGATCGGAAATACTATAGCAAGAGTGTTACCATCCCTTGAAAACTTCGTCTACGACTTCGGATCTGATTCCAGAAACTCCTGTTTTGAAAGATTACATGGAGCGAGTCAAGAGATTGATTATGAACAAGGTTCACAAATTTATATGCAGAGAAAGAATGGAAGACGAGAGGTATTTCTGGTTCAATCGACACAGGCGATTTTGGAGGAATATAAGCGCAGCGAGAACCCCAAGTGGAACATTCCAAGGGTACTGTCAACGCTCGATATTTATCGAGAAACAATCGATGTGCAGAGACTCTTGGCAGGAGGATAATGGCGCAAGTCTTCAGATTGGTCGGCATGCAGAATTGAAGTCTACTTGCCTAGAAAGCAAAAATAAGATTATTATTTTGACCTTTGAGGGTATCTTGTGCATATCGGATAGGACAACGCGGGAATTTGGCAGGGGATGAATAGCATGGTCAGCGAGACACCTCATAACCAGGGCGAATTCGAACAAACGCATTTATACCAAGGTAGCAAGACAAATTCTGGCTGTCAATTTTGAAGGTGGAATCAAGGGAGATTGGCTGATGAATTCTAATGATCACCACTTGAGATAGATATAATATAATCAAAAGATAACATGTGTTTGAGTTGAATATTTTCAAGCAAGAAGACGCAAAGAAGGTACTACCATCTAATACACGAAGGAAATGAAAAATCAAACAAGATGTGAATGAATTGAGTCGGGTTTCTTGTAGCCTCGAACTCCATGAAGGCCGTGTAAAAATAAAACCTATTTACATTTTTGATCATTTGGCCTCAGGCTCACATCTTATCCGGAACTAAAATTTATGGTGATAAGGACAAACGAAACGATTGATTTGATATTCGGCCAGAAGAAGCAATTTTGCAACTCTACTGCGAAGTCAATCGTTAACGAACTCCTAGCCACAGGAAATATTCAACCTCAATACGAGCTGAGAATTGACGCCATATCCGACCAGATTCGACGTCCCACGTCACCTCCTCCACCATGCCCTTTCTCCCATCAATCCACCCCTCCCTTTCTCGCTCTTTCACACGAACTTTCACCTCCACTACTCGCATCTTCGCAAAGTCCACAAAACAAAGGCTAGCAGTCGAGCACGCAGACGTCCCGCCATATCCCTACGGCCCCTCACAATTCTATAAACAATCCAATTTCGGTCTTTACGGTCTTCAGAAGATTCGTTACGGAAATATAGTTTCGGAGAAGAATGAAATTAAGACAAGACGGCATTGGCGACCCAACGTGCAGAGGAAGCGTCTCTACAGTCCAAGTCTAGGAAGACAAATAAAATTGAGAGTCACTACAAAAGTACTGAGGACGATCGATAAAGCGGGAGGTTTGGATGAATATTTATTGGGGGAGAAGACGCAGAGATTAAAGGAATTGGGAATGGGAGGTTGGAAACTAAGATGGAGGATTATGCAGACGGATACTATCAAGGAGAGATTTAGGGCACAAAGGGAGAAGATGGGATTGCCGCCGAAGGAAGAGGTTCATTTGGACGAGAATGGGTTTGGAATCACGAAGGAAGAGATTATGGAGCAAGTCAGGAAATATGATGCAGCTATGGCAAGGAACGAGGAGGTCGTTATAGATGAAGAGGCGCAAAAAGCTACTGAATCCGAGATTGTGGAGGAAAATTTCATGGCGGAAGAGCAGTACAAGGAGAGAAAGCCAATATTATAGACGTAATGGTCATGTAGGATCAGGATGTATCAGTATCTGTCATGTATAAGTATATACCCGAAGCAAAACTACGATGCATGCCATCAGAAAGCGTCTGAAATCCTCAATGTTCAATATTTGATGTTTCGTTCTCATCTCAGTCACAACGATCGCTTTGAAGTGCGAATGCTCCCGGATACTTTCCCTCCTAGTCCGAAACATTCAGAAAACGTGCTTTAATGTTTACCAGATCGAATTATTGACTTCCAAATGATAGGATTCTCACAAGTGCGAGACCATCAGTTTGCAGTAAAAATGGGAAGGATCGACGTGTGCTGCATGCATATTAGGACTCATTCTATCACAGTCATGTCAGTATGACTAGACTTTCCCCGCATCCTTCAGCGTAAAGTTCTGGGATCAGTGATTCATTTTGCCACACACGAGGAGTCACAATTTCACGTGATACTCTCCCCCAACCAACATAAAAGCCACGCAAGAGAGTCTATTATTCTGCCATTGCCAGTATCTAACAGAAACCACTATTAGATTCTCTAGCTCCTCAAAATGTCAGCACCACCACTCGAAATTCACATTCAAGGTACCTCTCAAGTGCAACTCCCAGCTGAACGTGGCAATTTAGTGATTGCCGTAACGTCAGAAGGCACCTCACAAACATCGGTTTCCGAGGCAGTCACTCAAACATCCAATAATCTCCAAGCTCTCTTCAAGAAATTATCCACAAACCAATCACACTCTTCGAATTCTCCCAAGGCTGCAAGTCAAGATCCTCCAGTAACTATTTACTCCATGACCAATCTTCGCACGCGCTCCTGGCAGCCTCCAGACTATGATTCTGACCGCGACTATGATTCTAACGGCGAGCCCTGGGCTCGTGTGCACGAAGCATCTTCACATTTCGAAGTCACATTTCAAAACTTTGAAAAACTCGCTGAAGTGGCTAGTTCTATATTCAACATGCCCAACGCAGAGATTCGCTCGGCTAGTTGGTCTTTGACCGAGGAGACAAAAAAGGCCGCTGGGATATTAGGGAGGGAACGGGCAATCAAAGATGCGATTAGTAAAGCGGATGATTATGCGAGGGTTCTTGGCAGGAAAGTGGCAGCGACAGAAGTTAGAGATAATGGGACCAATCTTAAGGCAGTGAAAAGAAAGGGATATGCGGCGATGGTGCCGAGAAGGGGCGTAGGCGCGGATCAGAGGACTATGGTAGATGGCTTGGATTTGGAGCCGCAGAATGTGGAGATTATTGAGAAGGTTCACGTGAGGTTTGTTAGCATTGAAGGAGTTTAGCAATGCCAAAATTTTGGTTAATATGTAACCTGATTTCGCAGTTCAAACCCGTGCTTCTCTCTTGGTCTTTAGCTGCATGTCTTTGTATACATTTTGCGAAATTCTTTGCATGTCTCATTATTCCCAAACTCATTTCACAATCTTTTTGATGTTCAGAACTGATATGGCTACCAAGTTTCGTTGCCTACATTGTTATCCGCCAATTTGTCTTCTGTGCATTAAGACCACTGTTTGAGAACAGGATATGAAGGATTGTATCAGAGAATTAAAGACCTTCTCCCTTGAATCTTTCATCTTCCAATTTTTGAAAGTCATCAACGTCGGAAGTGTGCAGCGCTGACTGCACCATGCAAGTTCAATCAATGTAACCCCAACAATATTGATGGCGATGGATCAGTCTCATCAGCCCCTTTGAACAACAAAGCCGACTTCCTTCTCCATCAGGGTGACTAGGAACTATAATCATGTCAAGATGAATTCCTACTTTTCGTGAAAGCTCGAGTTTACGTGTCGTTAGGTGCAACATCAGCCACCCCCGGCTTCGTCATATCAACATATCTATCTTTGCTCCAGTCATCCAATCTCTTCCAGTCAATATATTGATGTGTGGTTTGATTGGTCACTGGCATCAAGCTACCTTTGGACAATTTATATCTCACAATTTCAATGCCTCCATGACACATAGCTGCGTGGAGAAGACAATCGAGACGATGTTCTATGGCTTCTGGTTAATGAGTCACCGAAAGAGATCTGGGGTTGCCCATTGTGTATACGATTTGCTTCCCGTTGGCTCTCGCTTAGATCTGTTCAGTATCTCTGGGTAGCCTTTATTAGTATAGACATTTTTGACTTTTTGGAAGTCTATTGAAAAGCGTGGAATGTGGTATGACTTGGACTTACAACACAGTGGAGTTCATGAAAAACGTTAAGAGTTCCTATATATCTGTCATTACCTGGAACTTTCAAATCCGTATCTTGACGGCTAACGCGTTGCATCATCTCAGATTTTAATTGGATGTTACCAGCTTTGATGACTTAGCTTGTCTACGCCCTTAAAATATCAACCGATCAAAATTAAGAAGGTCTATTGCTACACAACAGTCAGGAGCTCATGTCGGCTTGCATTAACATCGGGTCTAGTGTCCCAAAACGGGGCGTGGTGTACGTCGGTCTCGGTGTATATTTGCTCTTTCTATGTTACTGGGTTGAGAGCAGGAAATATATTGATATCAGTCAATGGACAACCCCCACGGCTAGTGCTAAGATTAACACATCTCTCACAATGGATTGCATTGGGTCCTTGAGAAGCTGAGGCTGAGAATGTTTAACTATCAGAAGAATACTTGCGATATGAAATAAGAAACCAAGACTGTTTAGCTGAATGATACTAGATTGTCGGCTAAGCCATGATTCTCGATATTTGGTCTTGATTCCCGTTCTCTAATAGAGTGGAATCCGAAGATGCTGTGTCGGCGCAGTCATTTGTCTATTCTTCTGACGATCTTGTTACGCATTGATATTTTTCAAAGCTTCTCGAAGGTTTTTGGGACAAGAAATGTATGATTGGAAGAGTACAGAAGTTTGACGACAAAAAAAAAGTAGTCTAGGAAAGTGTGAAAGGATGGAAGATTGCATCAGAGAACCGTTGGACTACCAGTTTCTGACCCCATCTCAATCTTTGGAAGTCAATGAATCTCGAACAGCAGCACGCTACCAAAAGCACGACTAAATCTTCATATTCACTGTATTGGTAGACGTGAGGTCAGCTACGGATGAAAAGCCTTTAGTGCAACGTCTTGGAGAATTAAGGATTGCCGAATGATGCTGTGTGATGTGAGCTTATTCCAGTTTATCATGATTGGCTTCAGGCAATCCTATCACATCCACGAGAATCCGGATAATTTAGGTGTATACTCCGATGGAAGTCTCACTAGCCTGTTTATTTTTCTTCGAGAAGTGTCACACCAGCTACCGAAAGCTGTTTGCGATATTATGTGGTTCAAGCCAAGGTCTTGACGAGTGACCATTTACTTGGCCAGGCACCCGAAGATGATACATCCTCACATCGTACATTTGGTTGGACATTCACAGACGTCGCTATTAAGTTCAAAAAGGAAAATTAATCAATAGCAGATTTTGGCATACAAGAATGCTTTATATTACACCTCAAATCTCGAGCAGTGCAACATCCTGGCGCAACCTCACTTCGCGTGAACTTAATCATCACTACAAAAATTTGCATCCATTATCATTTGTATGTGCGACCTACTTGATGAAGGTTGCTGTTGTGTCTCAACGTAACAATGAATGTTGGATACGTAGAGTGTCTCTTGTCCATTTGTATTTGGTGTAGACGGCAGGGAAACCCCAATTCTAAAAATACTCTTGAAAAACTCAGTCTTACCAGTTAGCCAGTATGTAAAATCAGAAAAGCTCAAGCCAATGAAATACATTAGCTTTCATCTTTTGACAGTATCAAGCACAGATATGTAAAAGGAGATCCTACCCTACATCAATCTCCATCATCATCACCATCATCATCATCACCATCATCATCATCACCATCATCATCATCACCATCACCATCATCATCATCACCATCATCATCATCACCATCATCATCATCATCATTATCATATCCTCCACTTCATCATCTAGTGTTCTACCTCCGACAAGCCTCTCGCTTTCCTACAGTTTGATACCATTTCTTGTTTAAAGAGTAGTGACTTCTCACTGCCGTACCTCATATAATGTATGTAACATGACATCAGGAATAGATTTCGTTGCGAGTGAACTTGGAGTAATTGTTTTTTGAGCTCGAGAAAATCAAATGATGCACATAATCAAAGTCCGAAGGCTGGTACTTGATCAAGAGGGAGTTTATCTTGGTTTCACACGTATCAAAGAAGTAAGATTTTGTTTCAAATTCTAGAAATTATCACTTATATTTGCAGAAAGATAACAAAAAAAGAAAAGAAAAATATACGAATGAGAAGCTACGACATAATGAACGAAATTATAAATGCGCAAGAGGAGAATTAGAGAAATTCAACGAATTTGTAGAGATACAATGAAAAGATAAGGGGTAGAAAATATGATGCCATCAAGAAGATATTTGAAAGAAGAAGTTGTATTCGAACTCATACCCAGAAACAATGAGCTAAATCCATACAAATTTGGAGGCCAGATATAGGAAATTAAATGGAAATTATCTACGCAAAAGCTAGTGACTAGCCGGGAATTTTGCAAACTTCTCGATGGTGGCGGAGTTTGGAATCGAGCTCCTGAAGACGAAAGTGTTCAAATAACGATCGTATAAGTCTCTTGCTTACAACGGCTTTAAAAGTAATACCTTACTAACATCTTGTCTTAGAATGCCGCTTCAAAATGCCGTTGTAAAACAACGGACTAAAACACTGATGAAATGGGTAATTCTTTATCAGCTCAGCAGACAAAGATTGGAGTAAGCTCACCCGATCATACGACAGAGGGGCCGAATATTATGAAGTTAGTCATACATCACCAGCATCCATAAGAATATCTCCGGAGACCAAGATGCATACTAATCAACATCGAGTCTTGGAACATCAATGTGGGTCGACGAAATTTGATTGTCAGCGCGAGACAGACCAAGAGGGAAGATAACTCAATGATTACTGTAGTCGGCGATGTTCTAATTTGAGATTTGAGATTGAGGATGTTTTGAAGGTATTCTGAGATTTTGAGAGTAAGAGCCCAAGTTCATATATCCCGCCAAGTCTATTCAAACAGATTGCCGATGATGTTCAGCTCTGCATTGATCGTCCTGCCGTCAGGTCATTGCCAAGAAATAACAAACAGATGACAGGAGTGTCTTGTGTCGGCACGTGCAAATGAGTAAATTTATGCCCTAGGTGCGCAGGCGAGGTAGGTATCTCGGGTACCTATTCATAACATTACTTTCATATAATTTAAGCTTGACATGTAAAGAATCCTATGAGAAGGCTCGTACCAAAAAAGAGTGGAATGTTTCCAGAAAATTAGGATTTGGGATTTTTTCATTTCCGGAGTTACATTTTGGGTTAAAAATGGATAGCAATGGATTACATAACACGTGAGAACCCCTGGTGAAGGTTGCATCTGTAATGTACTGACCTCGGGATTTTACTATGTGGCTGAGCGGCAAAGTCGTGCCACATGAAAGTGGGGTATCTCAATATCAACCTCATCTAATGAGATACCTACCTACTTCCAGATATCTTTTTCAGATGGTAACATTATGCATGCTTGTTTGGAACAATGTCACCTCGAGCCTGCCCAAAAAGAGCATCACTACAGGACTGTAAGTGGAAGTCACCAATCATAGTACTGCTAGATATATCTCACCTATTCATTTAGTACAATGTCACCGGTACCTTGAGAATACCATGACCAGAGGATTGCCAAGTGGAGTCACCAATCAATTGTGTCCGGTATCAGTTTTTGTGGTTTAAATCATCATAGCATTAATGTTTTTGTCTATTTCCCTAACCCTAACATATATCCAGAAGGAGAAAAAAAACCCAAAGAAGCGCAATCCTACCCTGCCAACCTTGACAAACAAAAGAAAGTAGTAAGGTGAACAGGTATCTTCAGAGCTCGAGTAACCATATTCTATCTTGGCGTTGAACGAACGAGATAAGTATGCCACAATCTAATCTATTTTGTGGCCAATAGTCTATCCTTCAACATCTTATCCAAAGGCGCTATAGCAGACTCGTAATCATGAACATCATCCTTCTCGAGCACAGACTTTCCAGCTGTCATGATCATACGCTCTGGAGCGGGCACACTCAAGTATGGCTTGACCCTAACTCTGTGTGCTGTTCTGAAAACTCTCATTTGCTTGACAATGTTGTTCATTTGTTCCTCGATCTCGTCATCTCCTTTTGTCTTAGCCTCATTGCGGAAGCTATACTCGGCTACTGTTTCGCGGAATTTGCGTTGTAGGTTTGGCATGTAGCGTTGTGTATTCTCCTCGTTCAAGTATCTCTCAAGTCCTAAGAAAGCATCCATGATCTGCGGTAATAACAGTTGGTTACCTGAAAGGCCGTCGTATTCGGTATATTCTCCAGTGACAGGGTCAATATCACCTGCAGCCCAGCCTTGAAATCCTTGTGCATAGTGCATCCAAACTTTTCGCGAAATCTTGGATTCATGCATGGTTTCATAATAGGTCTTGAGAGGTGTGCGTAATTCCTTGTTGATTCCTTTGAGCGATTGTAGGGTGCCAACACGGTCGCCGTTAGAATATTGTTGAATCGCTCTAGTTACCATATGGTAGATTGGGAGAGCTTCTCTTTCAATGTGAGGGAAGACATGGCCAAAGTGGTATTCGGCAGATTGAATGAGATCGTCCATTGTGGGATTGATCGGGTAGACAATTTGATCTTTATCATCAAAGTTGCAGAGGTAGTTACTTGCGACATTACCACCTTGAGATGTAACACCGTATCGTCTCTTGAGGTATGGCCATGCGAGGTCGAGACAGGCAGGGAAATCGACGACTTTTTCTTCCTGAGCAAGTTTTACTATAGGGATTGTTCCCCATCTTTGCGATGTTAGCGAAAACTTCATTTTTTGTGCGACATAGATTAATGGTACTTACCGGAAAGAGTGTCTGGACAAGGCAATACAAGCGAAGAGGCCATTCCAAGCTGCTCGTGATAGAACGCTCTCGTCATTTTCTGCTGCATCTAAGAGGGCCTTTACTTCTCCCATATTGACTTGATCATTATAAAGTGTTCTCATCTGTACACGGAAGTCCAAGCATCGTTGAAAGTTCTTGACATCATCGCCACTGAGTTCTGCGATTGATAGAGCAGGCGCCATAGCTTGATAGATGTCGTGGAATGGTCGAAGGACTTCTGGCCAAGCATCACCATATACAGTAGTAGGAGGCCATGTCCCGGCTCCATCGATCTCGATTAGATCTTGAAGTGAGTTTTGGGCAGCATGGGGCTCGTAAGTAGTGATCTTTTCCACAGCCGCATATGCATCACCAGCTTGTGACTTTTGTTGATTCGATCTTCCAAGGATAGCTTTGCGATAAAGATTGAGAAAGAGGCCAAAGATGGCAACAGGAAACAGATAGAGAATGGATAAATGAGTATTTGCTATGATCAAGTCTAAGTTCGACATCTTGAAGAGATTGGTAGAATGAATGGGATGAGTAACCCGAGAATATTGGTTTAAGAGAATGCTTTGTGTTCAAAAGATGTGATTGACTTAAGTCTTGATGCTTTATAGATACTGTTGATTGTTGGAAGCTTGTTGGATGAATGGATGGTGTTACTTCGAAGGAGGATAAGGGGATATTTATGGATGTCTCAATAATCTCACATTGCTGATACCATAAGGCTATACTCCTGTTCCGCCATTACTGAGTTACCATTGAGATGTCAATTTCTACCTAATTTGGCTAGCAGGAGTTATGGTTGGAATTCCATCACAGTATCATTCTGTTCCTACGGAGAATGGTGCACTATCCTGACATCTTCTGTATCGAGTGTTACGATGTACCATGCTTGGCGATGTAGTATCAAATCGTCCCACTCCGATGCTACCTAAAACGGCTGGCTCATTCGCTTGAATTGTCTCCATAATTAGTTCTCCTGAAATCCTAAAGACGCATGGCAGAAAAGATTTCCGTAACTACGGTGCGGAATTTAGCGTATCCACTTTTCTTCGCTGTTGGATTGCCAAATTGGGCAATATGAACCATGAAGATTAATAGCCTTACAGGATGAAGCGAACCTATCAAAAAAAGCCCGGTTACAAAGTAGATTTGATTGGGATAGAGATATAATACTAACTCCGGTACACGCTTACTATGATATGGCATCATTCAGCGAACTATACCAAGAAAATCATCGGGGCGTTTTGTGTTTGGTTAACTTGACCATCACATGCATAGGACTAAGACTTTTGAGAAAATGTCCTGTTCCTACGCGTACATAATTTAACAAAGTATTCTATTTCGGCCGTGGAGATACCTAAAGCTGGCTACCTAAAGAAGCAGGAAGATGCGTACCGCGGAGAATGCTTACTTACTCAAGCGTTTGGCAAACCATAGCTTATTCTCAGACGAACATATAGGGTGTTTGTGAGTCGAACTCCTGGGTCACCGCATAACAAGCGATAAAATATTTGATGAAACTTCTGGGCAGTGCAGGAAATTGACATGAAGGTCGTTCGCAATATTTGTGTTCCTGCAAGTTAGATGCCATGAGTGTGACGACAGGATCCTAGTGTCCAACCAGCTCGTCAGTAATAAGAGATTTGAGGTCGACTACTGCCAGTCAGAAAGTTCTCTATCTTGCAGATCACATATCGAGGCTCATTGCATCAGACTGATGGATTGATGGGGGAAATACGGGAAATTTCCTCGTAAGACTCAGGAGTCACTGTGTTTTCCGGCAGTGCTGGATCAATGTGAGACTATACCGCCGCGGACATTGTTCAAATCATGAATTATCAGGATAGTAATGATGAGAAGGATTACGATAGCATTGGTCTCTGTTGACGAGTCACTTACTTGAGATTTCTCGTCATCTTATCTCAGCATGCCACCTTATATTTTGGTCTTACGAGATGATCAATGCCAATTCAAGATACACGTGCATGTCTTCTTGCAGTCTTGGATTGATTAAAATGCCTGTATCAGCACCGCTCGTTTGGTTCAGTCATGATTCTCACGTTTTCTCGTGGCAGGATGCACCCCAAGGAAAATTAAGCTGGTTACACGTGTTTAAGGTTTTAAGGTTAAAATTTTGACTGCAAACTCCTTTTCATTGTTCATCTTCAATTTTTTATGGCTCGAAATTTGGCCTTTTAGAGCCCCATAGGCCTCAAGGACCTCTTACTCTGCTCTACTAGAGAAAGAAAAATTTGACATGTTGTAATGTTCTTCTCCACGGAATTGCATTAAAATATTTCCGCACTGCCCCAGCACCCAGTCTCAGATGCAATTGATCTATGCTATTTCTGCAATGTTATTCCATATAAAATTGAGTGCTTCTAAATCAGTATCAATAACAGGATGACCCCAAAAATCTAGTGAATCACTGATCCGGAGATACAAATTACGAAATCTTACCCCCAGTTTCCAAAGGAGTCGTGAGCACGGGATTGCGGGGTTCTTACCAGTTTACCCGTCGAAGAATCGAAGAAGCCTCCGCGGAAGAAGCAGGCTGGATAATACGAGTGCAATCAACAATTCCGCAAACCCCTCTGGTCATAATTACTGTTTATTTGTTCAGCAATTATTGGCATTTTGGTGAGATGTCAGACATAAGTGGGGTTTGGCGAGGCCGGAGATCTTGCTTCGGCTAGCATGACGTTGGCAAGGAAGAGAAATAGAATTTACACGCATAGTCAGCAGTGTGCGGAAAAGAGCCGAGTTCATTCTGATGAAGGCCCAGACTGTAAACATATACGTATATATATATGTTCAAGTCTTCAAAAGGGACACAGATTCTATATCTCCATTCAGTTGTGTATTCTTTAACTGTTATACTTTACTCAATTTGTTATTTCCTCCGGTAGCAACCAAAATGGATGCTCTAAACGGAACTACGAAGATTGTCGAAATAGACACACCTGTGTCTAGATTTGGTCAATACCTAACGGGCCCGAGCTTGGCTGGTGGTCTTGCCATTGCCTTTCTTGTGCCATTCATATACCAGATTGTCTATTACAGATATTTCCATCCTCTTAAAGATTTTGATGGTCCCTTCTGGGGATCAGTAACCAGACTTTGGCACACATATCAGAACATCAGGGGAATCGAATTGGAAACTTATGACCGCCTACTCAAGGAGAAAAACAGTGTGTACAGCCTTTGACCTAATCATATAATCTTTCAGTTCTAATGCAGTCATAGCAAACATTCTTCGAATATCACCAACCGAACTGTTGATTCCATCAGCGCTCTCCCTTCCTCAGATTTACCATCGTCAAGCTGTTAAGACAAAATGGTACGTTACTGGTGCACTTGGTCCAGGAGAATCAGTCTTCAACATGCAACAACATTCGCACCATGCTCACTTCCGTCGATTAATCGCCGGACCATACTCGATGTCTAAGATGGTCAAGAATGAACCTCTCATTGACGACATTATCATTGCTTGGATCAGAAAATTGAATGATATGTTTGCCCAACAAAACAAAGCTTTTGACATGTCGAGATGGGCAACTTTTGCCGCATTCGATGTCATCAGCTTAGTTGGATTCGGAGAAGCTTTTGGATTTGTGGATACTGCTACAGACGTTGATGATTTGATTGAAGAACTTCATAAAGGATTCTTTTACTTTGGAATTGTTGGCAGAATGTATCCTTTCGTTGAGTTCATCAAGAAGACTTGGCTTGGACGATTTCTTGTCTCTAGTGAAAAGGATAAGGGAGGAATGGGGTTCTTAATAAGATGGACGAATAGAATAATGAAAGCTAGACAAAAGGAACTCGCTGAGGGAGGAAAAGACAAAGGGAGAGTTGACTTGCTCCAATCGTATGACACCCCACTCTTGTTTGTCTTAGAGAAAGCTAACAAAACAGATTCTATGAGGCTCGCGATGCCCAAGGTCAACCACTTACCGAAGATCACATCCGAGCCGAATGCATGTTATTATTCACAGCCGGTGCCGATACTACCGGAACAACCATGGGAGCAATGATGGCCTACCTCCTTTCTAACCCTACAGTATACGCCAAAATGGTAGCTGAGATCGACGCTGCTTTCGACAGTGGTGTATTATCTACCCCAGTCCCGGCTGCGGCAGAAGTTTCCAAGAACTGTCCATACTACGTTGCTTGTGTCAAAGAATCCTTACGCTTATGTCCTTCGGCTCCTAACATCTTCCCTCGTCTCGTCCAAGCTGATCATGCTCCACTTGTGATCGATGGAAAAACCATTCCAGTTGGAACTGAAGTTACCAGCACTGCTTACATGGCGAACCGTGATCCGGCGGTTTATGGAAAAGACGCAGATGAATTCAGACCCGAAAGATGGTTGGAAAACAATGGAGAAGCTGGTAAAGTATTTGATAAATATCTTGCTACTTTCGGATATGGTACTCGAAGTTGTTTGGGTAAGGATCTTGCAATGATTGAATTGATGAAGACTCCTTTGATGGTAAGTAATTCTGACTCCTGGCGCGTTAGTTACCCGTCTGGGCCATTACTAACAATAAACAGTTTTTCCGAGCATTCAATCCACGACTATGCCTCCCAAGCAAAGAAACTCCATCCCCAAAACGTATTCTGGTTGGCGCTATGTTTTATTGGGATGATATTTGGATGAAGCTTGAAAAAAGAGATATTCCTGGATTCACTTGGTAAGATTACCAGAGGGAAGGAATAGATTTACGATGAACGTACGAGTAAATAAGTTTTGATTATTAGAAGTCAAGCTAAGATTGAATTTGCATATACGATGGGTTTTTTCTGGGATCTTTATCAGCCCCTTGCAGTCTTAGTCGTAAGGAGATTTAACTCGATTATGTCAACTCCTGCATTGCAACATTATAAATAGCACGTTATGTGAACTAGCATGACATGAATACCACCCACACCAAAATAAAACGTGCCCCTTTACCCAGAACCAGTTTCAACTTCTGTGCCATATAGTAACCTTATGTATGATTTATGCAACGGCGATACCGCATCAACAATTTAATGACGTGCCAAGTGCGCGATATCGTTGAAGGATTCAAGAAGACGGGCAGCCGGCATAACCTTATTGAAAAGCTAAAATCATGAATGAATGATCCTTCTTTCCATGACCGCCAAATAATAACGAGCAATAAACCAGGCAATCCGTGGAGGGCAATCCGATTATTGACTCAAACATTCTAGAGCTTGACCGTCGAGAGCGTTCAGATCTATTCCGCAATCCACAAAAACTCCCGAGGTCGATAAAGTAAGTGGTGCCACGAGCCGTGGGGAAAGTTGTGGAGGCTTCCTTCGGTTGGAAGCACGGGTAATACTGTAGAATCTAGATAGTATAGTACAGTATGTAGCGTAGTACTCGGGTTCCGACGGCCCCAGCATTCGCTAAGTGAGTTCAAGCCTTCAAGGACCCCTGGAATATTTGAGTGGCGTGATTTGCACATGAGGAGGGAAGAATTGTTTCCTGGAAGTTTCTTACCATGCCTCCATGCCTCGAGCATGCCTACGATATGTCTCGTTCTATTCATCTCAGAATTCTTCACCGGTACCAGAATTCGACGAGAGTGAGGGAATAAGTGGTGATTTACATCTCCTGACTGAGTTCAACGGAGTAGTCCCAGAGTAATTTCCGAGATCATGTTGTTGTATCAAAACTAATCATGATCAGGTTAAAGCATGCATCAGGGGGTCGATCTGGTAATCTGGAGAAACGTTATACGGGACGAATTGGTGGATAGATCAACAAATTTCACCAGATGTGGAAGTACCCGCGCTTTTGTTTCATTTTAAATAATTTCAATAATGACAACGAGAATAAATGATGATTAACCTTTCCTTTTGGCATACGAACTCAATTGCATGTTCTGTGGTGAAGGATTACAAGTACTTCCTCTCGCCATACATTCATTTCTTTTGTTGACTCCTTCTCTTGTTGTTGTATCGAATATCGCCGACCACAACATTTAATAATAACATTAGTGGCAATTGTGGACTCGAAACTTCCTTCCCAAATTTTATCGGCTCGCGCGGGCAATCGTTGCGCGCTTTCAATCAATCCTCATCCTTCAGAATTCGATCTCCACAACTTGCTTACAATACCTAAATTCCAAATATCCTATCTGCTCTACAACCATGTTGTGGGAACGAACTACTGCGTAAGTCGCATCATTTGATCCCTGATACGTTGGAAATGTGCTGATGTTTGAATAGATTTGTGGCTGGGGTTTTATCTTCGGCCAAAAGCCTCGAACATCCCAAATTATCTACACGTACGACGGGAACAATTGATAATTATTTGAAGGCTCAAAGTCCGATCTCCCTTCAGGGTATCCTAAATAATATCGGTCCCGATGGTTCTAAGGCTCAGGGTGCGAGTGCCGGAATTGTTGTTGCAAGCCCAAGTACAGTTGATCCTAATTGTGAGTCAACCGATACCCTAAGTTCGGGAGGTAACACTGACACCAATCTCGACTAGACTTTTACACTTGGACTCGTGATTCGGCTTTGACTTTCAAATATCTTATTGATACCGGCAATTCGAGCCTCCAAACTCTTATTGAAGATTATGTTACTGCTCAAGCAAAGCTACAAACCGTCGAGAATCCATCTGGAGACTTGGCGACCGGAGCAGGTTTGGCAGAACCAAAGTATTACACCAATGAAACTGCATTTTTAGGTGAATGGGGACGCCCTCAACGCGATGGGCCAGCTTTACGTGCCATAGCTTTGATTTCATTTGGTAACGATCGCCTCACCTTGGGACAGAACGATACTGTCAAGGATATCATCTGGCCAATTGTGCGGAACGACTTGGCATATGTTTCTCAATATTGGAACCTCTCCGGTTTCGATTTATGGGAAGAAGTCAATGGATCATCCTTTTTCACCACCGCGGTTCAACATCGAGCATTGGTAGAAGGAGCAAAATTTGCCACCGCCCTCGGAGAATCATGTAACGACTGCGAGGAGCAGGCCCCCGAGGTCCTCTGCATGCTACAGGATTATTGGAATGGAACTAGCATCAATTCGAACATCCAAGTACAATCGACGACTTACGATCGTTCCGGATTGGATTGTAATTCAATATTGACTTCGATACATACTTTCGATCCCGATCAAGCTGTGGGGTGTGATTCAACAACTTTCCAGCCTTGTTCAGACCGCGCTCTTGCCAACCATAAAGTATTGGTCGACTCTTTCCGCTCTATCTATACTATCAATTCAAATGCTTCAACAGGACAAGCTGCAGCTATTGGACGTTATTTTGAGGATGTTTATCAAGGAGGAAATCCATGGTATATATGCACATACGCTGCAGCAGAACAGCTTTATGATGCTCTTTGGACATATAACAGCACAGAAAGCATTACCGTAACCGACATTAGCCATGACTTTTTCACAGACCTAGTCCCCGGAATACAGACAGGTACATTCGGAAGTGATTCGAGTCAATTTAAGGATATAATCAAAGCAATGCAAGACTATGCAGATGGTTTTGTAACGATCGCCGAAACATATACACCAGACGACGGAGCACTAGCCGAACAGTTCTCTCGCGAAAATGGTACCGCTTTAAGTGCAGTAGATCTTACATGGTCATATGCCTCTTTCCTCACCATGCAACGAGCCAGAGAGGGAAATTTTGGTCCTAGTTGGGGAGCTGCATCTGCTATTACCAAAGGAATGCCGGATAAATGCTCCGGTGGTGGTGTTAAGGGGACTTATTCTACACCATCCGCAATTGCATTCCCTAAAAGTGAAGAGGGAACTTTCGGAACGAAAAGTAATTCGACTAGTGATGCGGGAACCGGAACTGGTACAATGACTGGCAGTGCTGCTAGTGCAACGTCATCTAAGAGCGCTGGGAATAGACTTATGCCTATTGGTTTCTTTTTCCTTTAGTGTAGGACAGAAATTTACCAGACTTGGTTCAGGCAGGGAGTGCTGTGGTCTTGGTGAGGTGTCTCCGCGGAAGTATTGTACAGTTTTGTTATGATTTTAATGGCCTGCTATGTGTATGTATATAATGTGTACCAATGAATGGGTGTATTGACTAATGGAAAGAGATGAGAAACGTGGATTTAACATGGTTAAATAATATTAATCTCGAATGGTTCTCCGTCCAATTGATATCGCCGCATTGTGCATGCATTCGTTACCATAAGCTCTGTTGCCACGGGATTTGTTTTTGAGTCGATGATACAACAAACCTAATGTCTATTTAGAACCTGTTAAGCCGTTCATTGTTACGAGACACCGCAGGGTAGGGGGTTTGCTTTCGAGAGGTCATCTTCATTAGAAGATGGCGTTAGATATGGGGTTCTCCGCGGTGACATTGTCAGCGTAGGGCTCAAGGTAAGAACACCTTTTTGTGCGACGAATGGAATCTGATGCTGATTGAAATCAGTCTACCTAGATGTAGATAACTGACTACCAAGATTTGATTGTCATCTTGAGATCGACCTCTGCTTTACTAAAAGAGAGAAACCATCAAAAGCGGTGGTGTGTGAGCATAGTCTTGTTCTCAGCCCTGATGAGACAAAGTCTGCAACGTGAAGAAATCTTCTTCATTAAAAAATATACCAAAGGAATTCTTCTGCCGCCAAATACGTGTACTCAAAAGAAGCGGAGGATCGAACGGGAATCTTGTTTGAATTCAACAAGTTACTTTATTGATTGTCAGATCAGTCAGGGATTTGCATGCGAGATCCTGGGTCTGCATTTCTTTTAGCTACAAAATTGCTTCCCAGCACCTCGTTGTTAATGAGTGGCTCCAAGACACAGCCAATCACGAGAATACGAATCCTGAGAATGCAATATAATAAGGGAATGAATAAGTTCAGTTGCCAAGAAAGCGGCTCATGATGTAGTTGGAAAGTAGGGTGAACACAACCTCGCGGCTATGCTTATCCAGAATTTCCAGTAGGAGATAAATTTGGAGAGGCAGTCATCGAAGAGGTAGAAGCCCTAGGCACAGAATTTGAGGCTAGTTGAGATACTTAGTCTCTTTGAAATCACCCATCTCTTAATTCTGAAGAAAGAAACTATCTATCACTTATCCCCCAGCCCGATGTTGAGACGAATGAATGTATTGACTTGGCTTGACTACTCCCGTCACAATAGATATGTTCGCAATGAGACACTGACAAATCTTCACACATGAAGGGACCTAGGAAGAGTCACGTTTCTACTTTTCTTACCAGACATTTAGAAGTGAGATGCAAGCGCCGGAGAATATTCGTTACTTCCACGTGCTTGTATCAAAATTTCTGAATAGTACCTACCTCCATCCGAAATGCTGCTGTTGACATGGTAGTTTTTAATGATGATAACATCGACGGGAATACCTAACTGCCGGGTCGGCGGAACAGCATTCTTCAAGGAGTATCAAATTTCTAAACGATGATGTGATCAAAGAGAAAGTTAACATAAGTCTTGTATTGAGCTTTACTGAATGATTTGGAGAGCTCTTTCAAAAGGCAAAAGGAGATATAGGAAGACGATCGGAGAATGACGGATTCTATCAAGAAGTATATGGAGACGAGTACGAGACTCAAGGATATGACGAGTTTGGTGAAAGTATTGTGAGACTCTCAGTTTAACCTCAACCGAATTTTGGAATTGGAAGAGTAGTGAACTGCGTCGAGTCGGCATTGGTAATTCTATTCATGGAAGAATCGGAAAATGAGTCTTGATCAACTCGTGGGGATGGAACATTTTGAGACCACCGCGTGAATCTTCTTTTCGTTTATACGAGTGCGGGTGGATAGTGGCTCCTCTTGATATGCCATATATGTTCTTGCTTGCCTGAAGAAGTTCATCTGAATAATAAGCAGACTCCATGAACCTCTTGTTGCTTTGGATCGATCATATCTGGACGACCAATATCATTCATTGGAGGCCCAAATTGATGGTTATGCCAACCTCTGGATGCTGTGAAAAGAGTTGAGAGTTAACGTAGGCAATGCACATAGATTCTTGCATCACTCATGTAGGTAACCTTACTCACGTAACGTCTGAAGATCTCAAAAGGTCCTCATAGTGGTTACATACCTCCAGCTTGGCGAGATCTCAACAAAGTGTAAATCCTGGATCAAATCCTGATCAGTTGTTCGGGTGCGTTGTCATTCTTTATGTTGGCCAATCTTCCAAGACATTAATTGCGTTGGATATAGGAATGACACATATCTAGGGAGTAATTTAAGGTTAAGTAAGGTTGCATTCCACCCACCCCATTCGTGCAAAGGGGCAACATTACACTGCAAGGGGTCGACTTCACTTTTTTACAGAGAAATTCTATGAATTGAATATGTACATGAGAGCAGGAGGTATGTGATCGATCTACGGAGTTACTCTATCTCTCAGTGTGTTACGAAAATAACATATGCCATCCGTTTACAATAACTCACAAAATGAGGTTGGAAGTATTTCCAACTGTGGCAATCACCCCGCCATGATTACCCCGCACTTCAGTCGCAACAATTCCCACTACCCACCATGGCCACCAACACCACCACAACACAGACTTTAGACTGAACCCGCATCTTTGCTGCATCGTTTGGCATCTTTGATATGATAGATTCAATGCTTTCAAATCTCGGCATATCAAATCCCGTATCGAATCGTCGGAACGAAACAATACGACGCGCGTGTAAAAGTCGCGCCCGAATGCAATTGGCTTTCCACAAACCTTCAACAGAGGGTCTGCTATCTGCGACAATGACAATCTCTTCGCAAACACTGGAACATCATTATCGATCACGATACTCTCTGAATATATGAGATGATCATGCGCATCTCTATCTTCGGAGCTAGGCGACCAGATAATTTGGGCAGGGTCGGGGAGTCACGATAGTGATTAGGACAAAAGTATTTGATGCTGCGTCTTCATATTGAGGCTTTGCATGCACTAACACGCAGTTTTCAAGAAGTTAAGGTTTGAATATGGCTCTCATCTCCAGCAATGCTACTGGCCGAGCTTGTCAATATGTGAGCAACATGCGCTCGTAGCTCACGCATATAACCATACCCTGTTAGCGCGGTCATTATTCGCAGTCAGTTAACCGTTTTTATTTAGAATAAAAAATGTGAAGTACTCCTACGGATTTATGAATTCTCTGCTAAATGAGCGAGTTTCCCTTCCAGCTAGTTTCGATGACCACCAGACTTGCCCTCACAGGTTCCTGGTTCTTCCGAAATCCCGAACTCTCATAATTCGACTTGAGAAAACGCGGTCAAGTAATGTTGCGGCTATGATACTTGTAGACAGCAGACAGAGAAACCCCGATAAAGGGCTGACCGAAGTATCCGAATCTCGCGTCATTCCAGGTCCGCGTGGGGAAAGGCGTTATTGCAGAAAGAATTTTGTTTCCCTCGACATCGAGATATACTACTCTCAACATCAAACGCATAGATTGGCAATATCTTAGATATATCAGACAGCGATGAACACGAAGAATATATGGAATATAGACATACTTTTTGAAAAGCAGCGATATTAAAGTAAAGTTCCCACAATTCGAAAGCAGTGAGGTGTGGTTATCTTTCACATGAATGAGGAGGATAGATCGTCTCGTTTATGAAGATGTTAGGGAGTTAAGAATGCAACGATATTTTGTTTGTGTGAACTTTAGTCATTCATAATAATCTTAAGCTCTCATAATCGTATCGAAACCATAGTGATGAAAGAAACATATCTTGAGATTCTAGCAGTAGACTCTAGAAGACGACACATGTACTCTGCTGTCGGAGGGAATTCCGGACAAATATGGGGAGCCTATTGAAACGTGGACATTGAACACGCCACTGTTTATAGTGAAACTGTAGTAACACTGACATGTATGATTAATACTACGTAGATAACATCAAATCTCATTCTCGCGCAAATATAGTACATAGACAAGACCAACTACACACTTGAACAACTTCGAAGGTTTTGTAAGCATCATCAACATTTTGAGTATATCGTGATAAATACAATAACAATGCATAGCTAGTTATTATTTAAGTATCAAAAGTATGTTACAGCTCATATATTATCAAGAATCTGTGATGTGATATGGGAAATCTTCATCGAACGGGAGAAGTAATGGAGCACCGTGACAACAATTTCATTCGAGAACTAGGTTAGCGTGACATGTCACCGTGACATATACGTGACTATCTCGATTCGAGTCACGGTAGCGTGACAAACTACTGTAGCAAAAAATAATTACTTAGACTATGGTCACGATAGCGTGACAGAATGCCGTGACACGACCTGTAGTAAAATCACAAGTAGGGATTTGTCGGAAAATAAAAAACCTCTAATAATCGATTATATACAGAAGTTTTATAAAAAAGATGTCGGTGAGTATATGAGAAGTAGTGATTCTGAGACATAAGTATTACAATAGGTATAAGTAATCTAATCTAATAATATTTTTAGTATAGAAGTATTTATATTATATGACTATAGGAGGCGTTTTGTAAAGTTAGAGACAGATAAAGCTGATTAGTGAAATATTTTAATGAAGGTATGTAAGGAATATACTTCTAAAGTTAGTTAAGCAGGAATTGTTCTAGTAAAGAAGAATATAGTCGGGAAATATTAGAATATGAATTAGTAAAGTTGTTTACAATGACTGCAGTCTCTGGAATTTAACTAGCGGATATAGAGCGAGAGTATAGCGTCCGGGAGAAAGAGTTGAAAACAGATATAGTATATATCATAATGAGCTTAGGTGGGTGAGACAGTGATTAGGGGATCGGGGGATCGGGGGATCGGAGGACAGAGGGACAGCGGGACGCAGGGAGCGGGAAATATGGATTGTGGGTTGTGGGTTGTGGGGCTAGGGGGTGGAATTCGGTAGAGCGGGGCGGGGGTGGTATCGTCACTTACATATGGCATCAAGCACGGCGCCCGGTGAGCCCCGGCGCCGATACGGGAGGGGGGCGTGGCCTCGGGCGGAATTTTTTAATTTTTTTTCTCTTCTCCTTCTCGAT
>PQXL01000188.1:0-68117 GCA_004916875.1 Botrytis galanthina
TAATATATTACAAAAATTATCTTTTTTATTAATTCTTTATATACTATATTTTACTAAATCATTTATATAAAACTCTTGATTATATTTTGATTATATAAATAATCTCTATTTATATGAAACTTTTGAATTATTTAATAACAATATTATTATTTTTATAATAAAAATCAAAAGTATTATGAATTAAAATGAATAAAATAAGATTTTTTTTATATTAAAAAAACTAAAAATAATTTATTTATCTAAAAAACACTATAATTTTGACTCTAAATATACTATTAATAACAAATTTATTACTATTTTTGTTATTATAATAAACAAAGTTGATTTATAATTAGTTTTTTCTAACTTGAAATATAATTTAATAAAGAATTAATATTTTATAAATGTATTATAAAAAGATTATAAAAATATAATATGTTATACTTTATATTTAAAATGTAATCAAAGTTATTAATAAATTATTAATATTCTTATTATATAAAACTATTGTTATCTATATAATCACTTTTTTCTTTTACAATACTAAAACATAATAGATTCGTAGAAGCAAATCAAATAATTATATAATCCATATATTATCTATATAATAGGCTATTGTCATATTTGCAGATTTATAAACCCCTTTCTAATTGGTTATAAATAATATACGAAACTTTTTATTAATTGGAATTTAGTATTTCTAGTTGGGTAGGGGGGAATTTAATTTTTCCAATTGGGTGAAAGAGAGAAAGCTTACAAAATTATTTCAATTCAGTATATAACCTTAAAAGCAAAGAAAATTCGATCGAAAAGGAAGTTATTAGATTAAAGGAATTGAGAGCTTTCCAATGGTCTAATTAGATATAGATTAAACCCTATAATAATAATAGAGTCAATTGATTAAATTGAAAGGATTGATAGAGAGATATATTTGTAAGCATACCTGAGGCACAATTGCCTTAGACGTTCCTCAATATTAGAATCTGAATTAGAATCTAAATTAGAATCTAAATTAAAATTTGAATTGGAATCTGAATTAGGATCTATATAAGAGTTTATAAAAAGAAACTAAATAAGAAAACAATATTCTACTATTTTACTATTCTAAAAGAAATAATAAGAATAATAAGAATATAATTTAATAATTTAAACTCGAGTGTAGCGAGGATCAGGGGCTTGGGGGCTGACCCCCATATATATTATAGAATTAGAATTAAAATTAAGATTTATATGTCTCATATTATAACAATACTAGCCTAGCCGTTGGGGAAAAAGAATTTAAAGTCTACGAATCCGTAGAGTTTCAAAATAATTATAATAATTAAAAAGAAAAAAGAAATTCTACGAATCCGTAGTCTGAAATTATTTTTCCCCGACGGCTGGTAAATCATACGAATCTTAATAACAAATATATTTTAATTAATAAAAAATGTTATATATATTAATGTTCAATTCATTAATTACAAATGCTCAAAATATGAGATTAACATAAAAATTAAAAAGAATATTCAAATTATTTTATGTTTTAAAGCTATTTATTCCTCTCAAATCTTTAATATTGGAAATGAAATTAAAATTATCAATAAAAACACAGCAATTATTCATTCTAACCTTGATTATCAAAATATTTATGATACAAATATTATGATATTTCAGTAAATGAATATAAAGAAATATTTTATATTAATTATATTAATGATTCCTATTATATTAGTTATTATAAACCATTTTTTATAAATTATTCTAATTATTTTATTATTCCAAATTATAAAAACAATGAATATATTACATTCACTCTTAGTATATCTCTATATTTTTCGAAAAGTTATAGGATATAGATTTCAAATCTATATCTGCTAAATGAAAACCAATATTATTATTACTACTACTACTACTTCATTATAATCGAACTCCTAGAATGATAGTGATGATTAGATTATAGCTTTCAATTAATAAACTTATTTGAATATTGAGAGCCATTGAAAATACATATTCTAGTAGCCATCAGGGGAAAAAAATCTTGAGAGTAGGAATCGGTAGAATTTCTTTTTTCTTATCAATTGTTATAATAACCTTGGGACGCCATAAATTCGTAGACTTCCAATTTGATTCTCGACTACTAATGCTAATATAATACAAATACTCTAAAGTATAAACTTCAATCTAATTCTAATCATAATATTCGGTAATATTTTATTACTTTAAAACATTTATTACTTCCTCACTTATTCCATCAATATCTTTGTGATTTTATGTATATTCAATCAAAATGCTCCCTTGAGTATTTGTTTCGTCGTCAATTATACTAAACCTACTCTAGCATTAGTATGTTCCTCATAGCTAACCAGAAAAGGATCCATAAATCTCGAACTATAAGAATGGCTTACTATATAGATTTATATCATTTCATAACATGCATATTCAACTCAATTGCTTCTTTGGTAGCATGAAAAGAAATCTTATGAAAGAACATTTTTGATATAGTCACTCAGCCGTTATTGAAATTCCGCTCGTATATATATAGTATATAATCCTACCTGCTTATACATACCTAGAAAGATAAGTAGTATAATTGCACTGTCTTAAACTCTTTTCTCTGATGAATAATACATCCAAAATTCGATTTAAATTTCATTAATTTACTATCTTTTCAATTTTATAAATGACTTAATCCTATCCATTGTTTCTAGATCTAACTCTATATACTATATCTTACAAATTAATCATTAGATTCATCTTTCCTCATTCATGAATCATCAAAATATAACATCTAAAACCCTCGCTTACCAAATTTAATTATATCACAGTTACTGATTCCATGAATGGAACTCTAAAAGATTGTATAACTCCAAGAATAAAAACTACAGGATTCAAAGCCCTGATTTTTTTTTATCATGAAACAATGTATTTCCAATAACAAATTTCATTTCGAATATAAAGAAGTAATTATAGAAAGAATCTTTTTATGTCAACATTCTAGAACAGCGTTTATAACTAAAAGTTGATTGATCAAGAAAAGATATTCAGACTTTTCATATTAAATCTGGAATTATCAATAAACTAAACCTATCAATCTCAAACAATCAATGAAACAAAAATTGAAAACACACATTAATCATATAAATGAAAAGCCTTATAGTTTTTTCAAATATCAAGAAATATCGTTCACCAAAGGAATCAATTAAAACCTATTTTCAATTAAATCTTTGAAATTCGAGAGATTAAATCTTCTCTTCAATTTTTCTAATTACTTTAAAAAATCAAGTAGTATAAGAAGAAAGGAAAAAATATGATCATAGATTTCCAGATTTCTAGATTCAGGAATTCATAGATTCATAGATTTATAGATTTACAATTTTAATGGAAATTCAGGAGATCTCTTAGATTCCTTAAAAAAATAATTCTCTCGACGTTTCCATTCAAACTAAATGTAAAAAAAAGCAAAATACACAGATTTTAAATGTTCAAAGCCATATATTTTACTCAAGCTCAGACTTTGATTTCAAATTGACATTCTTCCAAAACTTTGGAATAATCGATTTGAGTTGTTATATAAACTCTTTTTATCAGAAAATTCCTGTCCTTATATGATTTTAGATTTTGAATTTTATTGAAAAGAGTTGTTTTAAAATTCAATATCTTCAGAATTCAATAATATAAATGAAGATATTTATTCTAAAGAATATTCAAGATTATGATAGAGTCTATGCGCTATTTTGTTATTACTTTTTATTTTCAAAGAACTGAAGGAAATAACAGTCTATCCATAAAAGTTGGGATTAAAAGATTCAAAATCAAGAACTCAAATCTATATTAAAGAGTAGTATTAGGAATTAATTCTTATATCAATTTACATTTAGAGAGAAAGAAATATTCCACGCTTTATTTTTTATCTATGATTTTGTATTAAATCTTTAAAAATAATCATAGCTTTCTTATATTTATACAGTTCTTCTTTCTATTCAAAGTGAGTATATATTAATTAAAATCATAACTTGATTCCTTTGAGTGAACCTCAAGCCTTTACACCTAATTTTTTATAACCCATAAATCATGAAAATTCGAAGAGCTGTTTCTTTGCAATAAAAAGAATCCTTTGCCTTTCTTCTAATATAATCTTTCTATTTTACATCAACTGAGAATTGATCTTACATTCTACAAAATATCCAAAAATTACATAAAAAAACACGATATCTGTCTCAAAAAAGGACTCCGAACATTGTTATCAATTCCTAGAACCATTCATAGGTAATTCAATCTTAGCTTTATAGACTCTAACTATAGATTCTTAAAAAAGTTGAACACGTATATCAAACCTTCGCTCTCAATCTATTACATCAAGTCAGGAAAATATAAGATATAACTAAATACCAGAATTTGGATTCCAAAGCTGCAATCTAGATTTGATAGATCAGAATCCGAATAGTATAAGAAAAAAAAGACATTAGTTTTTCAGAATACAAGAATTATATTTTGGATTCTGTATATTGAAAAAAGAACCCCTAATGTATGATTGAATAAAATTGTAATACTATTACCGTCACATCACTATTTTACGTATCATTGTAATATTTTTATATTGTTTATCCCCTAAGGTGTCAACTACGGCCGGGTCCGCTTATAATGCTTTATCAGCCAATCAAAGTATTATAATCCAACAGTTCTTAGAATCATAAATTGTATTTTTTTGAAAATGAAATATAATAGGATTTAAAAGCCTTACAACATTTATTTTTGAAACAAAATATACAAATATATAATAAACCCTCTAATTATTACTATTTTAATAAAATCTAATCTTTAATTTCAATTAATCAGTTTTTATATTTGATATAATATATGAAGTTATTGATGTTATTGGGTGTGCACGGGCCATATATGCCGGCCGTAGTTGACACCTTAGGGGATATGACATCGTGAGTTTTTCGGATTTCCACATTCGTCAGAGGTGACATCAAATCCTTATAAACTGTATCTTAAATGTTTTTTTTACAGTAATTAAATCCGAATTAATGTTAAATTGTCGGTTTATTCCTTTCTCAACCCGTTTAATGATATGATAATAGACTTTTGATTATCGAAAGCTATTCAGAACTAAAGCATTACTCTCACATTGTTAATGTTAATTTAAGCGTTATTTTCTATTATTAAGATTCTATATCAGCTACAATCTTTGATTTTGTGCTAGAATATATATTCACCAGTGGGTGCACAGACTCGTGAGACACTCAGAAGGAAAAGCACAATTTCAATCAAAAGAACGGTTTCGATAATTTAATTGAAATCTAAAATCTTAATGAATCTTTTTGAAAATAAGATGTATATAAATCTTAAATATAAAAGTTCTTTATATTCTCAGAACTGGGTTTAAAAAATTAATATTGATATTTTTATGCAAATGAGTATATAATTCCGTGACAAAAAATTCGATTCGAGAATATACTATTTGATTTTTGCGTTTAGATTTCATTTTTTTTGATATAAATCTTACATGGTTTATTCTTTAAAGTTTAAAAAATATAATACATTTTTTTAATTGGTGTCAAATCAAATTTCAAATTTTAATTGAGTTTTAAAGTTGATAAATCTAAATGTGAAATTGCACTTTTCTGTCACGTTGTATTGTGAGTTTGTGCACCCACAGATGATCATCAGACTAGAATTTATAATCGAGAAATAGAATCTATGATTGAGTACTATAATCAAATGATGTAGAACTAAATTCAGATCGATTTTAATAGTCTGAAAATAAGATGTTGGACATTCAACAATATTAGAGTGAGTAACTTATAGCAATACTAATAACAATAATTTATTAAGGGAATAGTTTGATTTAGTCTATTTTTATCCTACGGGTGACTTTTAAGGGACATGAAAGCAATATGAGCTTATGTAGTATTAAGAATTGGGGCGAAATCATACTATATTATAAATGTAATAGTATTCAAGTTTCATCATATATACACATATATTCAATGATACTGCTCGTTGAGGGAAAAGGATGAGGATTACGAGTTCTAGTATTTGAGGATTATTATAGCAATTAATTAAAAAACGATCTTATGCGAACTCATAGGCTGGAAATTGGAGTTTTTCAATGGCTAGCCTAGAGACTCTTGATTTAGAGTTTAAACTTTTCCTTCATTTTAGTGTAAACGAAATTTACCGAATCTCAATATAGTGACCGGACCGAGAATCCGGTATCGACGGCTCTCGCCCCTCGTAGCCGACTTTTTGACGATCTCTATTGGACGGAACTCTATTACACCAAGTCGTAACTCAGATTGAAATAATTCATCCGGTTTTTGTGGAATTGATCTCATGGTACTGGTGGGATTAATACTGAATTTTTATCAAGACACGTATTATTATTCCTAGGCTTATTGTTGAAGACTATCTATAAACAGGAGTGCCCTCTTCGAGATTTCTGTGGATCTATATGCTTCGTGTCCATAATTTAATACTATATATTCCAATCTGATTGCACAAATGATTCTTCCTCTACTCCTATGTGTAGCTACAGCGGCCGCTCAGCAGGCCGTGTATGGTCAATGCGGAGGTTCGAGCTGGACGGGTGCAACAACTTGTGCTGTAGGAAGCACGTGTGTTTACCAGAACGCATACTATAGTAATGTTTTCCTAGATCATATTGAACTGCAGTGTGCTCATTGTGTTATCTAGGTCAGTGTCTTCCGGGAGCAGTCAGCAGTGCTTCGAGCTCGAAGACAACAACAAGTGCCCCAATAACCTCGAAAACGTCTACAACATTAACAACAAAAGCGTCTCCAACCTCGACCTCTACTACAAAAAGTAAGACCCTGACATATACGTGTCGTTCCAGTTATCTGACCCCTACATAAGCTTATGAAGACCTTGCTTAGGCCCCATATCGACTGCAGCCGTAGAGTACTTTATAACTTTGTGCGTAACATTATAATCATTCATCCATCCGATATCGAACCCCACTGAATTCAAATTCAGAGGCGACTCATACTCCCAAACAGGCTTTGATCCGACCCTGACCCAGCCAGCTGCTGGCAATCCCCTTGGGAATCCCAATCTTCAAGGTTACACGACCACTGGCGGGTTCAATTGGGTATGTGACCTTAAAATGCTTGAAAATGCTTATCCGCTGATGTAAAACATGTAGATCGGGTATCTCGCCGAAACTTATAACAATACGCTCATGTTGTCATACAACTTTGCTTCGGGAGGCGCAACTACTAACGCATCGCTTGTTGCACCATTTGCAACCACCGTATTATCCTTTATTGATCAAGTAGACCAGTTTGTTCAATACATTCCATCCGGGCCTTGGTCCTCTGGCAATACGCTTTTTGGCGTTTGGATGGGTGTTAATGATGCTGGAAACGCGTGGTATCTTTCAAACTATACGACGGTACTCGGTCAGATCATGGATTCTTACTTTACAGAGATCCAGAGACTCTACAATGCGGGAGGCCGGAACTTTTTATTTTTAACCGTTCCGCGTGAGTCCCCTTCTTGATTGGGATTGAAAAGAGAAATATCAAAAACTGACGATACACAAAGCAACCCAAGATAGCCCTCTTTTTATAGCCGAAGGAGCGGCTGTGCAAGCTTCTCTGGCGACCGCTATATCTCAATACAATGCGGCTTTAGTTTCACGCGTGACAGCATTCAAAGCTGCAAATGCTGGGTCTAAAACTTGGGTATATGATACCCAAGTTCCTTTCTTAAACGCAATAAACAACCCTACAGCATATGGCTCGGTCGATGCCACCTGCATAAATGCGGACGGCGTCAGCTGTCTATGGTGGAATGATTATCATCCTAGCCAGATCGTCCACAAATTAGTTGCTCAAGGGGTTGCCTCACTCTTAAAAGGCATATTCTGGTAGATGAGAAAACTGCACGCTGATAAACTTTATTCTGTGTGAATATTAGATTCAAGAGATCGGTATGATTGTCTCATTTATATATTGACGATATCTTGGAGCACATTTCCTTCTCCAATTCTTTCCGTTGGTCATAAGAAGCACTCCACAAGATATACTAGCTAGAACGCAGATCTCAAAAAAGAAAAATGCCCAGCCGTATCCTGTAGCACTGGTAAAGGATTGTACACTGTATTAAATTGCAAAATTGACCATGGAGCTGCACATTGCCAATACAACTACTAGCTCACCGGCAAGACCGGGGAAACATTCCATTGCATATGCGGTGGCGATTGTGCAGGCGCCCACTTGCTGAGCAATTAGAGCACCCAAGCCAATCGAAACTGCGACCCAGCTTGCCTGCGTCTGAGCACCCCAGCCATAGAGCATATAACCAACAGCCGCATATACGAAACTTGCGGTAAGGGTCCAGAGACGCATCTCAGGCTCTTTGATTCCTTTATTGAGGCGGGCGAGGAAAACGACAATATGATCAGATAACACCCCAGTGAAGTAACCAATAGTAGATCCGATGGGAGTTACGAAACAAAGAAAACCAACGGTCGTTGATGAGAAGTCGTATGGATCAGAGAAAAGATCTCTGATACAGTATTGAAGGATACTATCCCAGCTGTGCATCCAAAAGCGAAGATGGACCCCGGAATAACAGCTGTAGGAAACGACCACAGGAAAAAGGGACGTTTGAAGTAGTCCCAGTATATGTTGTTGTATCGTCTGACTGATATACCCACAGCGTGAGGGTTTTGAGGTAGGTTCTTCCTGGAAACATCGAAGACGGCAATTCTGCCGAAGTGGAACTGTGCGATAGCTTCGTATTTGACATCTCCAGATCTTCCTTACCCGTGCCAGAAGTTGTCGGTGCAACAGTTCGATTTCGATCTGTGCCTATGGAGGAGAATAGAAAGCGTGGAAATGTCGTCTCCTCGAAGGAAAAAAACAGGAGCAAAAATACAACGCCATCGATAATGCCCACAATGTACTGAATCCGTCTCCATCTAGGGCCATCGGCGACGGAACCTCCAGAGATGAGAACAAGGCTATGAAACGGTGAGCTTTAATCCTCGTCATTTTTGTGATATTGACCAAACCTACTTGGACCCAAGTTGTTGCCCGAACAGATAAACTGCAAACATTCTGCCACGTTCGTGAACAAAAAACATGTTAAATATGCTTAATTGAATTACAGCCTGATATGCTGATGTACCCAAGCCATTCAAGATCATGGCACCTATCCACTCTCCAGTACCTCGGAATTTACCTAGCCAGATACCGGCACACATGCAAATTAGGGTCGTAGTCAGAAACACAAATCTGTTACCAAGTTTTTTAGCTGCAGGTATCCAGAATATGTTACAGAAGCCCTGTAAATTGTTTTAGACAGAGCCAAATGATACTTTTGATTGCAAAACCAACCAGTAGTAAGTAGTTGAGAGCTGAGCTGCCATTCATGTTAGTGAGGCTAACATTTGTATCCTTGGATATGGTCTCCCAAGCAGCCGATGTTTCACGTCAGTGAAGGTAGACCCAATGATCGACACTTTCATTATGTACCTCCGAGGGTGTTTTCTCCGAAACTGAATGCACAAGCATACAGTCTGATTATAAGTCAGTTGAACATACTTCGGCTCACGAATCTCTAGCCAAGTAAGAAACTCACGCAACAAGGAACAATTGGTAGTATTTCTTCCATCGCAGCCAAAGCTTGATTAGTGTCAGCAAAGAAATGATATTTCTATCTCAACCAAAAATCATACCAGGGGATCTCCACCACAGGTAGTGGGCCGAGCAATCATAACAATATTCGATGAAGTCCCTCCTGAATGATAATGATCCACTGAGTGATCAACTATATATTCAGTGAGCGATTGAAAAGGCAGTGAGGTGGTGAGGTGATTGCCGTCGATAAGATATTCGGTACCTGGAACATCTTCGATTGTAACTCTAGACATATTGGGTGTAGACATGTTTACAGATTACATTGTTGACAAAGGAGGGCACCTTTATAAATGTATCTGTCGTCTGTCACTTGCCAATTTTCGAATCAGGCATATCTCAGGTATCCCAATCATCGATCATAGAATACCAATTGAATGGCTGATCATCTAACTTGACCACATCATGAAGGTCCATGCGAGAAGCGAGCTTTACTCTGCATCTGACCTTGATGTAAAAAGTGGGGGCTTGCTTCAGACTTCCATTAGTTATCCAAGGTGAGGGTAGCTTAGATCCGCTTTAAAGTTGGCCCCAATTGATAAGACTTTACGATTGATCCGTCTTTCTAGAACCATGATAAGAGAATTGTTCGACTCGAGTCTGGGAATGCGAATCAAGGAACAGCTACCGCGTTGAATACCTTTCTTTATGTATATAACACACTCCTGTTTGCTCCTTGTCGTCTGAATCTAATCAGGAAATAGTCAGCCATAAATAGCTAGACTATTTATGTTGGATTGTTCATTTCAAACGCGGAAATCGTTGGATTACTGTTCTTCGAATCGAAGCAGATTATTGATCAGTGGTTTCCAATACTTTTTCAGATACGCCAGTCACAATTACCATGTATCCTTGTGTGACTAGCTCGAAGTCACTGCGTGTCTTGCCCATCCGGGTTCAGTTGGTTGGGAAGGGACTTTAAACCGAATCTCTCTATGAAAAGCACTTGACTACGAATAGTGTCTTCCATCACCCAAGACTTAAGTTTATACTAACAGGCTCAAAATACTTCTCCCAGTCGCTTGTAACGCCTTACATCGTGTTTGCTAACAGAGACAAATCTCTGCGTTGCCAAACATCAACAATGACTGATCTAGTCCTCTCGAGGTTCGCAATGGTACAAGTTGACATTACTGCCAATGTACTGAGAATGAATGCTCTCCCAGACAGAGATCTATTGTTAACTACGGTTATGTCATCTAGTGGATTGAGTTCCACTGCCGCAACGAACACAGGCCATGTCAAACTTGTTACAAGGCCACTGTCTAGGCACAGCGAAATGCTTTGAAGAATTTCAGGGATTCGCGTGACAACTGAAATGGTGCTAGGCGATGCGTTGTACAGAGTGCAGTGAAGATATAAGATAGCCGCCTGTCGCTTCAATTCTGCTGAGTGCAATATTACACAATCGTCATCCTGATGTACGGCCTGGACGAGACCATCGAGTCGTTGCTCCAGAACTGCAGCTTTGCTGATGAAAAGCCTCTCGGAAGCACACATATGGTCTTTACGTTTCAGTTTGATCAGATCTGTGATTGACCCTAATATATGGAAGAGTTCTGGGGAACAGCCCATCGATATATCGATTTCGTGAGCTTCAGATGTCCAGGCGCAACTCTTGAAATTTGGCACACCGGCACATGCTGTTCGTCCCAAGACATCCTGGTATGCGAAGAAGCGTTCTGAGAATGAAAGGAGGGGCTGCCATTGGCTTTTTTCAGTGGCCAGTAATGAGAATTGTCTTCGGATCCGGATGATATCGCGCGCGCCTCGAAGGTAAACTACCCACTGTTCATCGCATGTATTGATGATTTCATACAAGCACATGATCATACTTATGGTAATAATTTCGGGATCTCTTGATATCTCCACGGGGTCTCCTTGATTGAGTCTCCCTCGCAAGAAATGAAGAGTCCGTGCCTTAAGCTGCATGGCAACCGGTTCCCAGGATGCATCTGTTTTACTCTTATGACACGCTGAAAGTGCTAAAAGAGATTGCAGGGTAGACTGCGATGCACTCAATGCAAAAGGGAGAACTATTGTTGCGAAAGGCGAGTCTTTGGATTGATTGGGAGTTGTTAGCGGACATAGACGGTTCACATAATATTGGAACAGAAGAGTTGTATTTATATCATCCACACGAGGAAACGATGAGATGATAGAAGATGGGGCAAGGTATCTAGGAGGGACTGCTGTAAAGGCTGGGATATACTTCGATCTCGGAGAAGTAAAAGTGGCGACTTCAACGGCATAGTCCATTAGTTCACGTTCAATGCCGGCTTGGTCGTCTTGATCACATGACAGAATCCTGTGAAAGTTCTCGACAGTCCCTTCTACAAAATGATGATGTGATATGTGCGGGATATAGCACTGTGTAACCATTTCAGACAAGAGATTGCAAGAAGGAGATTGATGAACATCCGAAGTCGATCCTTGGTGGTCAAGTTTCTTCCACACGCCGGATCGACCAAAGGCTGCACCTCTTCTGGCAAATTCCTCCTGCCATTTCAAGACAAGGTTGTATTTGCAATCATATCCAGTACTAGCGCATCGTTGACATTTGGGCCTTTCTTCTCCGCATTTAACTTTCCTTCTTCGGCAGGTGTTGCATCCACCCAGGCTTCTGGTACGGGAGGCCTTACATTTACCTGTGTCGGGAGATTTACGTCGTGGCATGATTTACATCGAGCATCGAAATGAAGGAGGCGGAGGAAGTGAAGGAAGTGGAGAAGAAACTTCGAAAATGTGATAGCGAGATAGCGGCTGATAAGTTTCGCCGAGAACTGGTGTAAGGTTGCAAAAAATTCGTCCTTGTGCCAACGTAGGCAGATATAGAAAGTTGTTGAATCTCTGGCGGTGGCCGTCGAGCGGAGACAGGACGATTACATGCACAGTGGATTTTGCTCAAAGCCAGACGATCAATTGATTCAACCATTGAGAGAATTTGGAAATATTTGATACGGGACACTAGCTCGAGTACCAAGGCCTATAACACGCATTTGGACAATACACCAGAAATAGATTTCTGTTTAAATTAAAAATATATTTAGAATTTAGAAATGTATTTTTATTAAAATAATATTTTCAATTTTATATATAATCTCAAAAGAATTGATAAAAATAAATGAAAAAGAGATTATATTATTAATTAAAATTCAAGGAATCGATTGATATAATTACTTTTAAATTATCTCAAAAATTGAAATTTATATTCAATATTAAAGTATTCGAATAAATTCGCATAATAATTCGATTTCAATGTTTTATCTTTTATTATTCAAAGACTTCAATAATAAATGAAAATTCTAATTTTTGAGATAATTCAAAAGTAATTATATCAATCGATTCCTTGAATTTTAATTAATAATATAATCTCTTTTTTATTTATTTTATTCATTCCTTTGAGGTTATATATTGAATTGAAAATATTATTTTGATAGAAATACACTTCTAAATTCTAAATACGTTTTTAGCTCAGACAAAAATCCATTTCTGGTGTATTATTCAAATACGCGTTATAGGCCTCGGTATCGAGACTAGGTAGATACACTAGAACAGATACCGTTACTCGGATTATTTGTAAGATTATGTTTGGAGTGGCCGCTCAGTGGGCGAGGTGTGGTGGGGTACAGTACAAATAGATTGATCGAAAGTGGGTGGGAAGGTCCAAGCGAAGTGGCATGCAGTTGTGTTCAACCTACCTATCACCTCTTTTCAATCTATTTTCACGAGAGTATCAACGTAGATATATAATAGTATGCCCAAACTCCCAATCGAATAAAATGTAACCTGGTGAAATATTACTACAATTCTAATCATGCCGACCGAACTTACCAAGTCATCTCGAATCCTCATTGTGGGAGGTGGGACTTGGGCTGTATCTACAGCTCTCCACTTAGCTCGTCGAGGTTATGTAGATGTTACAATACTCGATGCATATCCAATACCATCTCCAATATCCGCTGGGAACGATGTCAACAAGATTGTGGAACAAGGTGACTACCGCAATGGGATTTTATGAATGCATAAAGAATTCACTGACATACATAGGCTCTTTCACAGAGGGCGAAGATGATGTTTCTATGATTTTGCTTAACAAAGCGACGGAAGGCTGGTTAAATGATCCAGTATTCAAACCTTACTACCATCCTACTGGGTATATCGTAGCTGCAGACACGCCGGCTGCATTGGAGCAGGTTGAGAAGCGAGAGCTGCCCGATTCAAAGTCTGGGTTTGTAAGACTACAGACCGCGGAGGACTTCAGAAAGACTATGCCTCCCGGGGTGTTGACAGGCGACTTTCCCGGCTGGAAAGGTGTGTTCAAGTCTTCGGGCGCCGGCTGGGTACACGCTCGTAAAGCGCTGGAAAGTGCAGCGAAAGAGGCTGATAGGCTTGGGGTAAAGTTCATTACCGGTTCACCTGAAGGTGCCGTCACTAGTCTTATTTATGAAGAGGGAGATGTACTAGGTGCTAAGACTGCTGATGGAAAGGAACATCGGGGTGATAGAACAATACTTGCTGCTGGAGCTGGAGCCGATGCGCTTTTCGACTTCAAGGATCAGCTTCGGCCGACAGCCTGGACTCTGGGACATATCAAGATGTCGGAGGATGAGACAAAATTGTACAAGAACCTGCCAGTTCTCTTCAATATAGAGAAAGGATTCTTCATGGAACCAGACGAGGACAATCACGAACTCAAGATATGTGATGAGCATCCTGGCTATTGCAACTGGGTAAGTCCATTTCCTGACTACTCTTGTTATGGGGAGAAAAGTTCAGAACACCAGAGAAGGAAGCTTAGAAGGGGTTTTAATTTTTGCACCTCCGTATGAGTGTTTATAAAACGCCGATTCAAATCTAAGTATTCAATTTTAAGAGTATTGCACATAGTGGTTTGAAGAGTGTTGCACTTTGGAGACATGCAAGCTTGGCTTTCGACCTTTCCTCTTAGTCTTGAAACAGCTTCAGCTAAAAGCAACATCTCTAAATTTAACATGGTAGTAAGGGCTGACGAATTATGTTTCAGATCACAGGGCCAGATGGCAAGACCAGGAGCATTCCATTTTCAAAGCAACAGATCCCTATGGATTCGTCCAAGAGAATTCGGCAATTTCTACTAGAAACCATGCCTCATCTCGCAGATCGTCCGTTATCCTTTGCTCGAATATGTTGGTGCGCTGATACCCCTGACCGGGCATTTCTCATCGATAATCCTCCCGGATACGCTTCGCTAACTCTGGCGGTTGGCGGAAGCGGGCACGGCTTTATGCACATTACTTCAGTTGGTGGATTTGTTGCAGATTTGATGGAAGGGGTACTAGATCCAAAGCTGAAGAACGCCTTCCGATGGCGACCTGAGACGGCAGTGGATAGGAATTGGAAGGATTTACAAGGAAGATTTGGGGGACCAAATGAAATCATGGACTTTCAGGACGTCAGAGAATGGACAGACCTCCCTTCTAGATAGAACTGCATATAGTAACATATGATACACGAGAAGCACTTGGAAATATCACGGAACCGCGAGAGCATTGTTGCGCTGATGTTTTACGAAAAGTTTATACACTATGAACATGCTTTTCCCTCAAATCAACGTTTATGTAAGTCATATGCTTTAATAACATCAATAAATAGTTATACTGAATCACACGTTACAATTTGAGGCATTCAGATCTTGACGATCTTGCGTCATAATGATACCATTGGATCTATCTCTAGCTGGAATTGTGGCACTGGGAATTGACTTAGATTGAATTATGACAGGTTTGACATTTCCATCTCACCTATGGACACGCTCTATGTACCTACGTATGGTGTAAATATCCTTGAGCACCCCAATAGATGTTTTCTTGTCGATCGTGTTAATCTTCTTCATAGATTTCCTGTTGCATCTGCCGTTCCCATATTCGATTCGCTGACTCAACAATCTTTGTCGCTTTCGCAAATAGTTTGGCATGGAACTTTTCCTCATCATCGGACGCCAGCCGCAACTTTTTTGGCTGGGCCATCAGGAGTACTGGTATTAGTTCCCTCGAGTCTGCACCTGCAACCGCCCCAACTGTTTTATAGCCGTTGTCCCAGAAAATCCTTGCTGTTCGACTTTTGATGAATGTGATTTCCGCTAGAGCGAGTAGGTCGGACTTAGCGCCTATTGCTTGTTAGGTAAGCGAGTAAGAACATTTGGAACACCATAAATTTTAAAACTAAATTGTCTACACAGTTGTTGTGACAAAATGAAGGACATACCGGCTTTCAAACGATCGGAGAAGTGATCAAGCACCGCAGCTAGTGCTCCCCAATCCATCTTCTCACAGAACTTTATCATTCCTGCAGCGAAGCCATGACATGTTTGCGCCAAATTCTGTATGATTCCTCGTGGTAAGTCGTATTTGCGAGCAACGGCATGAACTGGCATTTCGTTACAAAGATCTCGTAGTTGTAAAGCGGTATAGAATCTCTTGTATACCCGGGCGATCTCGATTTCTTCTGGCGTGGACTCTCTCATCGATCCCCCTTGTGCCCTAAGAGAAGTCAAATGTTGAGCAATAGAAAACTTATAGCAGTGAATGAACTTACATTTTATTGATAAATGACGGCTTAAGTCCAACGAAACCAAGAACTCTCAAGTTACTTTCATCAAGCATATCAACTTCCTTACGGAAGATTTGCCAGTTGATATTGCCCTGCATAGTCTGAACGGGCGTGAAGGTGTAAAGCACATGCATTTCCCCATCCAGTACAAAGGCTTCAAGAGATCTTCGTAATTCTTTATGGACGAACAAGCCATCCTCAGGAGCGAGAGAAGAAGCCACAACAGCTTGACCCAGACGTGTAGCTTCGTATGAATAGGTTTTGGTCTGTTCTACGAGTTTATTTTCGAGTAAATCTTTGAGGGTTTTTTCAACCATTGATTTTAATTCTTCTTGATCAATCGTATGACAAAGGAGAGTTTTTTTCACGTAGTCGTCGATCGATTCGCTACTTGTAGCTAACTTTGTAGTTATTACTTCAAGTAAGGCTCTGTCTACATATTAATACCAATACCCAATGAAGATTTCCAAGAGGGTTTGTACCGTTTTATACCTCGCTTACCTGGCACCAGGCAGCTCTCCACTGAAGGTATTTCGGCTTCCATGAGCTCCGCGACGGCCTCGAGGTCAGACTTTTGACAACAGAGATATGTTTCGCCAATTTCATCCTTACCTTTGCGGCCAGCTCTACCTCTCATCTGTCGACTACAATGATTAGCATTTGTAGTCAGTTGTGACAAGTAAGTTACTCACAGCATTGAAGGACCGACTAGATCAGATCCCATTCTAGCGCCATGCAATATAACCCGCCCTATTGAATTATCAGTCTCCGTGGTACGTTCGGATCAACAAATACCGGTTGTATTGAAATTATCAAAAGCTTCATGGAACCGAAAGATAACTCACGGGCGGGAAGATTAATGCCGGCCGCAAGACTGCAGGTCGCTACCATGACTTTCAATACGCCTTCATCGTAGGCAGCTGCGACTAAGTCGCGTTCCTCTGTAGTTAGACCAGCATCTGTGGGTGGGCGTTAGAGAAATGCAGAGATTAGAGGATGAAAAATACATACGATGAAAGGCCACGCCCATCAAGACTGTCTTTTGAAGCACTTGATCAAGACCGCTACTTGTGTCCCTTAAGTCATTTAAAAGATCGCGGCGTCTGTGCATCAAGAGCGGGTCAATAGCATCTATCAAAGGGAGCACTTGGCTTATCAGAAGTGCATCTCTTTCACAACCCAGTCGACCTGTTGTTCGGTAGACTTAGTATTACGATACGGCAGAACAGACAAACGGACCAACTTACTGCTGCAAAATACTAGCACACCGTAGCCACTTCTAGCGGTTTCATTGGCTAAAGCAACGACAGAGTTTATCAAGGGATTGCTAAGCTCTTTATGCTGTGAGGTCTGTATTCGTCTATGAGGACCCGGAAGTGCCTGCATTGAGTTGCCTGAGTTCCGAGAATTCAGTTGCGAAGCTGTCTTGTAGAACCTGTTCGAGCTGGAAGCCGGATACACAGCATTTTCAAAGACAAGGTGCTCTTCTACAGGAACAGCCCTGTAGTTGGAAATGTAAAATTTGGCATTATTGAGCCATTTAGCGAGCAAGTCTGCATTCTTTGTTCGGTCAGACAGCTCTTCCCATGAGACAACCACAAACACAAACGAAGAGTTAGACTTACGTCGAGTGTCGCGCTCATACCGACGATCTGTACGCCTTGTTCTAAACTGAGGAGTTTTGTAGCCATCAACTCCAATATATATCCACGGCTTTCATCATTTATGAAATGTATCTCGTCCATGACTACAACACCAAGATTTCCGATGGAGCAGTCATCAATGGCCGCGTTGACAAGCGAGTTTGCCTATAAATATTAGTCAATGACCATGAGTGCGAAAATATTTATATCGACGCACCTTCTCGATGGTGCACACAGCAATGTCCATATCAGCCCATGTTGCGTTTGACTTGCTGCCACCATAGAAACCTGTAACCCTAATGGAGTTCTCATCCCCTCGATTTCGCCACATGGATGGCCATTTTGATTCCCGCACAGAGGTCTTTTTGCTGATCCCCTGGACAATTCTTCGGAGCCATCGAAGTTTCTCTTGAACCAATGCAACATAAGGTAACACCAATAGAGCTTTCTTCTCCGGGTTTTGTATAATCTTCTTGAGCATGAGGACATCTGCAACAAGTGACTTTCCACCCCCCGTGGGAGCAGTATAGACCAAATTGCGTTGTCCAGCAAGGGCACCACTGCGAATGAGACATTCGGATTGCCATGGGTATATAGATTTGATTCCTAGGGCAGCAAAATTTTCGACTAGTTGATTTGGTAATTGATATGCAGGGTGTGATAGAGCAAGCAAGGGATTCAGTGTAGGGGTTGGCGTTAAAGCCAGTTGCCTTCTTTGTGAATACTCGGAATAAGTCTGGACAGTAACATTATCAATATCACTTGCCTTTAAGCCCCCCGGATGTGTATTTATGAGATTTGGGCGCTTAAAATCTCTCTGCCTAGTGAGGTCAGTTTCGATATGGGCATGATTAGCGGAAGATGGTGTTTCCCGTGATTCTTTGGAATCATTCAACTCATCAAATGTTCTTTTCACAGCAACACGGGAAATTGTTGTAGACGCAATTTTTGTTGAATCTATGGTAGTTTTGTGATACAGACCAGACCGTGTTGCATTAGACTTCTTCATTTCCACGCTGGATTGAGGTTCAGTGAATTGAAGATGCTCTACAAAGAAACACGAAGAACGCAACAAGCCATTAAGACGCAAATCCAAAGGAAAGATAAAAGGCGATTATTAAAATAATAGACGTGAGTAGGTAGCTGGAGAAGAGTACCAAAAAGGGAACTTTTGACGCCAGGTAGTACTGTAGCAAAATACTGGAAGTATCTATGTACCCAAAGTAGGTAGGTACCTAGGTATGTAGTTCTAGATCCCGACGAACTTTCTGTGACTTTTATTGGGGGGGAAGGGCCAAATTAATGGTGACTTGATACGGAGCAATGTATCCAATTGGAAGAATTAGTTATTTGTAAGCAAGCAAAAGAATAAGAAAGAGGCAGTGAACGATGATATAGATATATCTTTGTGAGATTTGACTTCTTCCCACCTTTATTCTGTTATACCGAGTCGGCGGGTGAGAATCTTTCTTTTTCTGAATTTGAATTTGAATTTGATTTTGACTGGCAATACAATGGATGAATGAATGAATGAATGAATGAATGGCTGACGATGAGATGGAAGGCTCAATGGATGGAGGGAGGTCCACCAGAGGTCCATCAATTGATGCAACCTGAATGGTGGGGAGAAGTGAAGAAACCGCACGTGATTCAACCAAGCCAGCCATCGGTGTGCCGGGGCTTCCCAATTTGAGCTAGCAAGGATGACTCTCACTACCCCCGCTTGTAAAGTGGAGACTTCAAGCATTTTGGAAGTTCGAGATCAAAAAAAGTTCGATTGATGGATGGATCTGTCTAGTGGATGTGACTCTGTATATTGTTCGACCTGATGGTTCTGTAATACCAAATTGACCTAGTACGCACAGCTATGACTCGAGCAATCAATTGTTGGATTGAAGTGGTGCAGCGTGATCTAAGATCATGAGTGACTGTCTTTGTATGTGTTGGATGATATAAAAGGCATTCATTATTCTATCTTCTCTTCGGTCCTATATATATATATATATATACCTACACACATCCATTACACTTTCCTCCCTTTTTGTGGAATGATGTAAAACGTGTTGTGTGCATGTGTGCATGTGTGCGTGGGTGTGTATATTATGTGTATATTATATTATATATATGCATGCTACCCAGGACGTCAAACAGAATGTAGATAATAAAAGTGATATATATCAGTCAGCATCTCGGTGATATCAAATGTGAGTGCATCTTTAAATGTTATCAATATATTCCTACCTTTCTACCCACCGACCTTCGTCCCTATCCCATCCTACCTATATACATCCGATTTTGATTATCGGATGTGTGAAGCAACTCTGTTTACCTACCTACCTACCTACACTCCGTCACAATTCCATCTCGTACCATGCCAGGAATGGAATTCGTCAAGTCGCCTCCCGCCTTTTTCTCCCATACTCCGTACATACCCAGCGGGAAAGGGAAGAAAGGGTTGTGAATTCTATGCAGGCACCAATTAGCGCCGCACCATATCGTTTTGTTTCGCCAACAAAAAACTCCCATTCCTGAGAATCATCTTTTCTTACCTACTACTACATACATACACATACACACTACATTACCTACTTATTACTAGCATCGCTTCATGCCATGCTTCCTTCATGCCTCACGCCTGTCTTCATCCACCACCAGTGATCACCATCACCATCACCATCGCCATCGCCATCACCATCACCATTTGTGACATCGATTATTCATCATTGCTTCCGTCCATGTCCTTGGAGCGCACTTCCTGATTACGACCACTGGATCGCTTCTTCTCCTTGCACATTGCAATCCGGAAAAAGAGTTCATGGACTAGCACTGGACTGGAATAGACTGAGCGACCTACCTACCTAGTAGTAATATCTATCTGATCTGTACCAGTATCCTCTTCCAAAAGCTTACCCATATCCGTGCAACCCACCCCATCTATTCTTACCAACTTAAATATCTTCCTGGTACCTATTTACCTATTTACCTACCTACCCAATATCTCTCTTTTCAAATATACGCCAAGGTATTGAACCACCTTTTACAACCATTACAACCATCACATTGCTCCTACCACCCAACTCTCCTCCACCCATTTCACAGTTACTTTCACCCAAACCTCAAATTTCTACCAAATCATTCATCCAAAACTTTATAATTCCTTTTGGGACACACTTTCGAGACCTTTAATCCACTTCAACATCATCTTATTACATCCTCCAACTGCGAAGGGCAATATATTACCCAATTTAGATCACCTGTCCAGGGTTGGTGCATCTCTCCAGTTAATATATATGTTCTTGAGATCTCACAAATAGCCTCGTCTTTAGTTCTACTCATTGTCACCCTGTGGTCCTTCCGCATCCACCCTTTCTACGATATCAAAAAAATTCACCCCAACTATATTGTTCTCAATCTCTCAAATCGATTCATATCCAAGCAATTTCACAACCTCGAACCTCTCTGATGGGTCGAGACCTCGCAACAATCGTCCGACAGCCTCGTATATAGCGCTTCTCGCACCTCGTTCTCGCGAGAAGCGCTCCAATTCATAGTCTAAGATTCGATTGTCCAAGCCACGAATTTGTTCGCGACGCAATCGTCATGACCAAAGAAATTAATGCTGGCACCAGCGTCGAAGGCTCACCCAAAACCATCCCCCCTCAAGAGAGCAATGCGGTTGAGAATGTGTCCGCTGCCTACGATTCGCCGGCTGTAAATGCGATGGAAATTGTGCCTGAAAGTAAGGCTTCGACTGCTGCGCCTGGGAAAGGATTAGAGAAGGAATTATTAGCTCTTCGCGATTTCGAGTCTCAGCCTATGACCGCGACCAATTCAACATCCTCCAATCGATCGAATAAGGATGCTGGAGCCAACGGAATCGGTGGTGCAGCTTACGGCACTCGATCGCGCAATCGAACAGGTACATCAAGAATCAATTATGCAGAGGACAAGGAGATGGACGTGGATATTGAAATTGCAGCGGCTATGAAAGAGGGGCGCAAGGCCGCTCGGGTCAACAACTCTCGCCCTTCAACATCTGCGGACAATGCGCCACCGACAACTACTGCAAAGAAGGCAACTGTTCCAGAACCGGAGCCTGTCGGAACGACACAAAATAACAACAAGGAACCTATCCCTGGGACCTCTACGTTCTCTGCAAACCCATCGGTACCAGCGACTCAGAATTCCAAGAAAAAGAAACCTCCTGCCCAAACCGCCGCAACTGCAACTGCAGCTTCGATACAAAATGTCGTACAAAATGGTTCCTCAGTACATACAAGTGCCCCCAGAGCCAGCATGGCTGTGCATGATTCTAACATGTTGAGCTTCGATGACTGCGGGGCACGTTTAAAGGACGAGAAACTTGTAGCAGATGATGGCACTGTTCTATCAGCCAATGGTACGCATACTGAAGCCATGGATCTACCAGCCATTTTTCCAATCCTGTTCAAATACTAACGCATTGTCAGATCACGTGTATCTTGTTTGTGAACCTCCCGGTGAACCATACTATCTTGGTCGGATCATGGAATTCTTACATATCAATAATGACGTCAAGGAGCCCATTGATGCACTACGACTCAACTGGTATTATCGACCTAAAGAAATTGGAAAAAAGGTTAGCGATACGCGTCAAGTGTTCGCTTCCATGCACTCCGATATCAGTCCTCTCACAGCGTTACGTGGAAAATGTCAGATCAAGCACAAGGCAGAAGTCGAGAAGCTCGATGTCTTGAGAATGACGAAGGATAGTTTTTGGTATGATAAACTGTATGATCGTTACATCCATCGATACTACGATGTTATACCTGTTTTCCAGGTCATAAATGTACCTGTTTCAGTCAAGAAAGTCCTTGATGAAAGGTGGAAATACATTATTGTGGAGGTGGGGCGTGGCAAGGAGTTTACCAGCGCCGTGAAAACCTGTAAACGTTGCTGCAGATACAGTGCAAGGTGTGTATTTCTGGATTCTTAAGTGTCGAATTTAGCTAACATTATCATAGCAACGATTCTGTTGACTGTGCGGTTTGTTTGAACACCTACCACATGAGCTGTGTAAATCCGCCGTTGTTGAAGAAACCCTCGCGTGGCTTTGCTTGGGCTTGTGGACCTTGCAGCAAAGCCCAAGAAAAGAAACTCGAGGCTCGTAACACCCCTAATATTACAGATGGAATCGTCGAAGCCGAAGACGACGAAATGAACGAAGACGAAGATGATCTGCCCACAGCAGTAGGCGATGCACTTGATACGAACGGGAACACCTCATCAGGCTCTCAGGATGTCGAAATGTCTATTCACCCAGGTACAGCGGAACAGGTTCATCAAGCAAGCCTATGGCTCTTTCGGTACTTGGGTATACACTGCAAAGTTGAAGATGCACTGGATTATGATGATCGTATCTATCCAAGGGCCAGCTCTCGAATTGGAAATCGTCACCAAGCCAATGTTACAGCTTGGCATGGTAGACCTGTGGAATATGTTAAGGCCGTGGAAATAAAGAAGAAATACATCAAGGGAGGAAGCAGTAGCCACAGAAAGGATGCAAAGTTATCGAAAGAAACTATAGCCGCATTAGAAGCCGACAAAATTGCTCGAGAAAAACGTCCGATTTGGGTAATGGATGAGCCGAATGGTTATATCAATCGGGGTGAGGATGCAAGTAATGATGATCCCAAAAATACGGCGACGTTGCAGTTTAAGATACCAGAAGTTGGCGAAGCTTCTGGCAGCTCTGAACGGGGAACGGACGACAGAGTCTTATCCTTGGATCTTCCTCCGTATGAGCAATTGGTCAATGATTACATGATTCGTGCAAAAGCAATGGCGAAGCCGTTAGGCCTGCCCGAATTTTCAACGAATCTACTCGATGTAGCCCTACAATTACTCTATTCAAACAAATTTGATGTAGAAAAAGCACTTGATGCACTTTCAAAAACAGACAAGAAGACGTTTAAGGAGCCAGAACTTAGTACCGCCGAGCTTAAAAAATTCGAGGACGGCGTTACCAAATTTGGGTCTGAGTGGCTTAGCATTAAAAGGCATGTGAAGACAATGAGCCCTGCTGATGTGGTACGATTTTATTACACATGGAAAAAGACGGATAGGGGAAAGCAGATATGGGGTAATTATTCAGGGCGAAAAGGCAAAAAGGAGGCCAAAAGGGCAGAGGCAGCCTTGGGAAAGTTACAGGATGACATTGCCGATGAACACGACGATTCAGCTTTTGACAACGACAAAGTTTTACAGAAGAAGAAGGGATTTCAGTGCAAATTCTGTTCCGTAAGAAGCTCGCAGAGATGGAGACGAGCTCCCAATACCCCTGTGGGTGCTACTGTCCCAGAAAATTCCAATAGCAAAGGAGCTGCAAAGGAGAAAGGTAACCAACTTGTGTTGGCGTTATGTCAAAGATGTGCAGAACTTTGGCGCCGTTATGCGATACAGTACGAAGACGTTGACGAAGTAGCCAAAAAGATGGCGGCCTCAGGAGGACGAGCTTCTAAACGGAAAATGGATGAAGAATATCTCAGAGAGCTCAAAGCTGCAAACGAAGGGTTTGGTCAAGCGGATGCTCTCCCTACTACAGCACCTGTCTCGACTGCTAGCACACCTGTACCTGCACCACCAGTGCTAGCAGCATCAGAACCGCCTAAGAAGAAAGTCAAAACCAACCCAGATAACAAGGAAGTTTCAGATTCTGCGCCCGAGAACGGTAACATAGTAGCACCTGCGCAACCAAAGAAGAAGCCAATAGTAGAGAAACCTCCTCCGCCTCCGCCTCCGCCCCCAGAAGTTCCCAAGCCGAAAATTCTTCCATGTGCTGTTTGCACCCAGTTGGAACCATTAGGAGATCAGCACCTTTCCTGCAAAGATTGTAGAATGGCTGTGCATCGAAATTGCTACGGCGTTATCGATAGCCGAAGCCCCAGCAAATGGACCTGTGACATGTGTCAGAACGACAAAGATCCCAAAGTATCAATTGTAAGTTCATTCGAGTTCTTGGTTGTATTTATTCTGTCACTCACCGATTTTAGCAATACAAATGCATGCTTTGTCCTATAGAGTCTACAGAGCATGATTTTGTGGAACCGGCCCGGGTTTCTCACAAGAAGAAATCTGAAAAGGAGCGGGAACGAGATCGCGTGGAGAGAGAAAATGCGCTGAAAGCCGCAGACTACTTTCGAAAGAAGCAGGAAGAATACAACAAGCCTGTCAATCCCCGGGAGCCATTGAAGCGCACAGCTAATAACAATTGGGTACACGTCACCTGTGCTGTATTTACGCCCGAAGTGAAGTTCGGAGACGCGAAAGCTCTAGTTCCATCTGAAGGAATTCCATCGATCCCTTCGAGTAGGTACGATGAGGTTTGTAAAGCATGCAAGAAGAAAGGCGGGGCCTGTGTAAATTGCCACTCATGTCGAGCACCAGGTAAGATTCTAGTCACATACCCGAGTTGTCATGTTACTAATTAGCGTTGCAGTGCACGTGGAATGTGCGCACCAGAATGGGTACATTCTAGGTTTCGATATTGCTCCGGTGAAGGGTTCTCGTCGCGACCAGCACAACATTGTGAACATCAATGGTGAAAATGGCGCCATGTCTGCCGCTATCTGGTGCAAAGAACATGTACCAACCAAGACTATTGTCCATCGCATGCATGACATCGTTGACGAAACGGGTCTTAATGCTTTACAACTCTACGTACAAAATTTCAAGCAGGCAGACTTGGCACTGACTGGCACGGTTCGTAAAGCAAACCTCGTCAACCAATCTACCAGAGCCGTCAGTGCTGTCAATATCCCAACACCCCAAAATCGTCGGACATCTACAGGGGCTCCTATATCGACTCCTACAACAAATAGACGTGCTTCTTTGGCATTAGTCAAAGTTGAGGATTCACCATTGAGCACTTCACTTTCGATGCGCGACACAGAAAGAACATGTGCCACTTGTAGTGTTGACATCAGCCCTAAATGGTGGCCGATGATTGAAACTACCGTTGCAACTAGCAGTCCTGCAGCTCCCTTAAACGCTATACTGGATCACGATCCTACCAAATCTAACAGCCCTGGATTCGCCAATGGCCATTTACCTAGTGCCCCAATGGGTGAAAGAAGTGGTGTTCATGTTGCACTCGCAGCCGCAGCCTTGGATCAGAATACCAAGAAGCCGGCTCCTTTACCTACGGAGTTTCAATGCCATCAGTGCCATTGGAAGAAAATTCGAAAGCAACCTACACCAATACCGACGCCTCCGCCTATGCCTATAGCCACGGCCAGCGATCGCGAGGTTTCTAGACCTCCCGCGCCCCTTCCTATACCGACTTCTACACCTATCATTGCGAATATTCCTCCGCCCGAGCTTGAGCGCAATCATACGCCGCATCAATACCCATGGCCGCCTCAACCTCCATCGTACCCGTCCAACACCCCGTACAACAACTGGCTTCGTCAATCTCCAGTCCCAACGAATGTCGCTGCCGTACATCAAGTCAATGGAAATCATTCACCAAGGATGCCTGGAGTTGCGCCACAACTGGGAGGGCAACCTCACAACCGCCAGCCTGTGCAAGGTCTACAGCCATCCCCCCATCAAAATGGACGTTTGCCCAACGGTTATCCGCCTTCTCCTCATCGACTTCCTGGACCTCCGCCCATGCATATGCAAAATGGAAGCTACGGATCATATGCTTCTAACAGACCCCCTCCTCATCATTTGACAAATGGCGGACCGCCTCCTCGTGCCCCGGAGCATCCTTTCTCACAACACAGTGCGCCGATGCATTCTCGTCCATATGGTGCACCACATGGACCACCACACGGACCACCACACGGTAGTCCACAGATCAACCGGCAATTGAATGGACTGCCTCCTCCACTTAATGGTCTTCCTCCACCGAATGGTCTTCCTCCGTTAAATGGTGTGAGACCGAATAACAATCAGGTCAATGGGGGAGCAAGCGCGAGTCCATCACTAGCAAATTTACTCTCTTGAAGAAAGGGCAGAGTAGTCATACAAGCATGCATAGTATTTACGTCTTTTGTTACACTTCTGTTACATGTCTACATTCATCTCTTTCATGTATTGTATGATTCCAATGTTTAAATTACGGCGTTTTATGGAGGTCATATCTTCTTTCAGGAGCGTGGCGTTTGAGACAACAACCACAATGTAAAATAGATTATTGCACATTGACCGAGGTGGGAAATTAGAATCGGTCATGGCAACGTGAGACGACTGATTCAAGGACAGGAGGGTGTTCTACAAAGGATGTCACACATATAAACAACTATATGTACATCCCTTGTGTGAGGAGTCAGTTTCTTGAAAATGTAATGTACCAAAATCTTGAATGCAATGCATTATGGATAATTTGTGACCAGCGTGTTTATGTCGCTTGCATCATGTCATTTATGTCACGCCATTGGATTACCACTCGTCATGAGCTTCTAAAGATTACATCTGAATGTTGTAAATTTTGCCATTAGAAAGTTTTAAATTATTGAATTGTGCACTTGGCAGGCAAGCCACATGGGCCTTCCTTGTCTTTAGCCCCAGTTTCTCCTTTGTCTGCTTTATGGTTTGCTTGTTGGATATTTTTGGTTTCTCGATTGCCATCTGCCAAGATTGAATCTGAATTTACTTCTCCATTGTTTGTGACGGAACCCTGTTGATGAGGGTTAGCAGTGTGAATCAATTGTAGTCGTTGACTATTCTCTTCGGGTTCACTTACATCTAGTCACGCGAAGTTGACTTTGCTAATGGTCTTTCCGAATTCCTCGCCTTGAATGGTAGCGAGTTCTAACTCGAGGGCAGAGGGTGATCGAGATCCATCGGCTCCCTATAGAATATCAGTCCTGTATCCTCACTCGGGCAGTATACCCCAACATAATTCTCTCAAACAGATAAGAAAAAAGACTTACAGCGAAAGTTCCGGCACCCCATGGGGAACCACCTCTAACCTCTTCCAAATTTGCGAGTTGTGGGAACGACTTTGCATAACCCAATGGAACGTAGATGATGCCGTGATGAGCTAAGGTTGAGAGAGAAGCAAGAACGGTGCTTTCTTGTCCACCACCTGGAGTGCCGGTGGAAACGAAGATTCCGGCGAATTTTCCCCAGTAGCCTCCGGTTTGCCATTGGCTGCCGGTAGCGTCCCAGAAGGCTTTCCATTGGGCGGGGAAGTTGCCATATCTGGTTGGGATACCGAAGAGGAATGCGTCCTGGGCTTTGTCAGCTGGGTGGGTACGGGGTGTGGGAGTAGGAGGAGATTGAAAGCTTGGGGTGAGTGTGGTTTTATGGTTCAAAGTGGAATGGTAAGACTTACATATTCTGCAAGAGTCTTTGGGTCGATGACTGGAATGTCGGATTTGGCAGGAGCGTGCATCTTGGCCAAGACCTCTTGAGGAAGAGTCTCTGGGACTCTATTTGGTGAATTAGTATTAAGGTGCTTTGATTTCTTTCAAACATGATCGTTTGGAACTTACTGGAAGAGATCGGCTTCGATTCCGGCTTTTCTGAGACCTGCTTGTTCGGCCTCGGCAAGCTTTTGGATGTGGCCATACATGGAGTACTGTGGGAGACATGGTGGTTAGTATCATGGCATTTGCTTGGGTAGAATGAATTTGAAATAATATAAACGACGGGTTTATGTGGAATGTAGAGTGTGAATATTCTGTACTCTTGGGTGGCTACGATTGAACCAACAGAACATAAAGAGAAACTCGAGGAGTCTAGTCTTTTCGTTTCATACAATAATGGGAATGACATAGAGAAGTACTTACGAAAACGATAGCTACTTTAGGAGCCATGATGAGAGTTTTGATAGAGAATTAATTGGAAGAAGGAAGATTGATAAGAAGAGTATGAGTATGAGGGAGAGAGAGACTTGGACAGGAAGAAGATTGAAGATTGAATGATGAGGAATAAAGAAAAGAGTTGAATAGATGGGAAAGTCTCTCCCTTCTTATATGCATTCATACATCACTTTATTCATTCATTCATTCATCATCAATATTGACTTTCGGTTGGGGCAAAGTCAAAGACGCAATTGAGGGGTGAGAGATACCTACCAAGTACGTAGATACTCGTACTTCTGATGCATTACTAGGGATCCATGAGGGAAACGCACCTCGGAATATATTGAGACTTCCCAAAACGCATTAGTGAGTTGATTACAGATGCTTTAATAAGTGGTTGGTCAATCACAGGTGGCATGTTGAAGCACGCAAGGAGAAATAGATTGGAAGTCGATTATGAAAACATTACCATAGCTTTAAGTAAGCAATTGGTAAAAGGTTGCCAGGTATGTAAGGTTACCTATGTATAGATAGATTACCGATGGATGATCAAGCTTCTTTCTCTCTTTACAAATACCTCATGACCTGGGGCGTATTATATATTCAAGATGTGATGTATATATGTATGTATATATATATATATATAAAGTTATATATATTGTGATAATGTATTCCAGTATCTACCTACCTTTTTATAGAAGAATTGATAAATATATGAAATCATTATTTACCTTTGATGTAGATATAATCGTATCGCAACGTAACCTTGAAATCACGGATTAGTCGTAAATAAATGATACCTTTCCCTTTCCGTACTAGGTACCGACTGAATCCATCCTTCTAATTGGTCACAATCCTGAGTTTTCCCCGTTTGCGTCTGCCAGCAAAACTGTCCAAGGCTTAAGTAATCTCGCTGCATTGACCCCCTCACGTTTATCACCTCACCTTCATCACGCTTTCTCAATTTGGTTAATGTACTTATTATTATTACCTACCTACCTACATATCAATTGGAATGTCGAATTTTCGAAAATCCCTCAATGCACGTATCATTCTTTAATGCGAGGAACTTTCGCAGATACAATGCTATTGTTCCATTCCCTTCCTTAAGTACTACAAGATGTATTGCCAATTTTTCGTCTCGTTGCATTCTGTCTTCATCTACTCGCAATAGTGGCATTCATTTCAGGCCTCAACTTTTCCATCGAGGAAAGAAAACGAAATCTACTTTTAATTTCAATGATCTTCCCCATGGTCTCGACTTGAGGCCCTTGGAACCTTTGAATTTGGAGCAATCACTCATTAAGGATAAATCTCCAGAAAGAGTTTCCTTGGAATTTTTTGAAGATGTCCAGGATTTACTTCAGGAGCCAGAGCCAGAGCCAGAGCCAGCCACAGCTGAATCCGAAGAACAGGATGTTTCCGCAACTTCAGATAATGTTGAAGACGACACAAAGAAAGTAAAACCATCAAGGAGAACCAGGCGCATAGAGGGTTTGCCCCAAGGTTTGATTATTCTTGACTCCGAATCCTCAGAGGTACAAGAATCAGAAGTTACTCCATCTTCGTCAACAGGCGAGAAAAATTCTAAAAAAGCCAAAGCATCAGGTGAAGTAGAACTTCCTCAGGGATTACTTCCTCTGGAGCCATTGGAAGTTGAGAATGAACCACCACCATATCCAACCGTGATCATGCAGGCCCGGAACAACATGCTCAAGTTTGAGAACTGCGTGGTTATAACGCGTGTTGGAGGTTTCTACGAATTATACTTTGAGCATGCGGATGAATTTGGTCCGCTTCTGGGTCTTAAGGTTTCCCAGAAGAAAACAAATGCCGGACCTGTGTCGCTAGTAAGTCTTCATCATGATGTTGTCCTATTATGTAATAACGGTAGATAGGCTGGGTTTCCTTTTCATCAACTTGATCGTTATCTGAAGATACTTGTTCAAGATTTAAATCGATATGTTGCTATATCGGAAGAATTTCCGAATGATATTTCGGACAAGGTCAAATCTGGAGGGCTGATGCATGATCGAAGAGTATCACGTGTTGTTACACCTGGTACTCTCATCGATGAAGGTTTCATGGATCCTCTTTCGAACAACTATGTACTTGCAATACAAATACAGCACGGTGACACAACTGATACTATTGAATATGAGAGGCATCATAAATCAATCGGTTTAGCTTGGCTGGATCTATCAACTGGCCATTTCTTCACCCAAAAGTCATCGCTCTCACAACTTCCTTCCTTCCTGGCCCGTATAGCTCCACGCGAAATTGTATTGAATGAAGAGATGCAATCTATGAAAAGCCACGAATTATTTACCATTCTCACCGACGAACACGATATGATTACTTATGCAACGCTTTCAGGGGTGAAGCCTATATCCGAGTGGACTCCCATGCTAGAATCGGCAGTTTCACCATCCTCTATAGACACCTTCACGGAGGAAGAGATATCGGCTGGTAGTTGCTTACTTCATTATGTTGAAACAAGGTTACAAAGTACGAACATGAAACTTCAACCTCCTGTACGCCAGTTGAATGTTATGGGAATCGATAAGAACACTATGAGAGCTCTAGAGATCAAGAAGACCATCAAGGAAGACGTCTTCAGTGGTAGTTTGTTGCACACTATTCGACGTACAGTCACAAAAGGAGGTGCAAGACTGTTGGAGAATTGGCTTGGTAAGTTTTGTTTCTATTAATAATCTGGGGGTTCGTCAAACGCTGACGTAAAGAATAGCATCACCTTCAACATCTCTGGATGTGATAAACTCCCGGCTCGATCTCGTGACATACATGCTTGAGAATGAGAATCTTCGAGACCGAGTAACCACTCTCCTGAAACGCAGCCACGATTCCCATCGTCTACTGCAAAAGTTTGCGTTTGGAAGAGGAGATGGCGATGATCTTTTAGATTTAGCTAGCACGATACATGCTACTCGAGATTTGGCATTCGCACTTGAAGGTCATAATGCGACGTCCAAGCCTTGCATACAAGAATTACTTACTCGTATTCACCTCAAAGACCCAATGGAACTCGCCCAAGCAATTACGGAAGCCATTGACGAAGAAGGTCTAGTTCAGCAACATCGTATTGAAGAAGGTGAGAGTGGAGAGATGCAAGCATTGGCCGAAGCAATCGTCGCCTCGGAAGGAAACACAGAAGAAACATCCATCCTTCGGAAGAGCAGCCGCAAGAAACTTACCAGCCTTCGTGAATATTACAACCAAGAGAGTGAAGCCTGGATCATGAAGCCAAGCGCCACGCCAACCCTCAAACGTCTCCACACAGAACTATCTTCTCTAGCAAATCAAAAGACCGCCCTGGCAGCTTCTCTCTGCGACCGTCTCGGCGCAACAAGTCTCACCCTTCGCTTTACCCCCGGCCTCGGTCACATCTGTCACGTTAAAGGAAGAGATATAAATCTGGACATGCCCGAAGCCCGCACCATCAGCTCAAGCAAAAGTACCCGTTCTCTTCACCATCCCGAATGGTCATTCCTGGGTCAAGAAATCGATCAATGTCGCATCCACATTCGAGCCGAAGAACAGCGATTGTTTTACAAACTTCGCGAACTGGCTATTACCAACCTCGTGAAGCTTCGTCGTAATGCAGCTGTATTGGACGAAATTGATATCGCGTGTTCATTTGCTTCATTGGCGAATGGAAGAGGTTGGACTCGTCCTATCCTCAATACAAGTTCTGCGCACAAAATTATTGGCGGGAGACACCCTACCGTTGAGACCGGATTAGAGGAAGAAGGTCGAAGTTTTATTTCCAATGATTGTCTGGTGGGAGACGTTCATAAAGCCTGGCTAATCACAGGACCAAACATGGCTGGCAAGAGTACTTTTCTGCGTCAAAATGCATTGATTACGGTTCTTGCACAAGTCGGATCATATGTACCTGCTGAGTATGCAGAGTTGGGGATTGTAGATCATATATTCAGTCGTGTTGGGTCTGCAGATAATCTCTACCGAGATCAATCGACATTCATGGTGGAGATGTTGGAGAGTGCGATGATCCTCAAAAATGCGACTTCACGATCATTCGTCATCATGGATGAAATTGGTAGAGGAACAACACCATCTGACGGTGTGGCCGTGGCCTTTGCATGTTTGCACCATCTTTACCATGTGAATAAATGCAGGGCATTGTTCGCGACACATTTCCACGCATTAGTGGATTTAATAGAAAAGAACAATATGGACGCAGTGGGCTTTTATTGTACGGATGTGGAAGAGGATGGTAACACAGATGGAGCATTTAGGTATATGTATAGATTGAAGGAGGGTATCAACAGACAGAGTCACGCTCTCAAGGTTGCTAGATTGGCTGGATTGCCGAGAGAAGCTATTGAGGTTGCTAGGCAGATATTGGAAAAAGATGTAAATCCTGAATAGATAGTCAGTAATTGATCACGACCATAAATGTTGAATGACATAATGATGAATATTGAAAGCATTCAGGAAAAAATTAGAGTGTTGTTGTTTTTAATCTTCAATGTGCGCATGCACTCGGGGTTAAAAAGCTATGATTTATTCATCACAAAGCTTCAGAAAAGTATGGGGTATATGAAGAAATAGCAACCAACCTTTTGGAGTTGAGATATTTGTGATTTTCACATCACATTTCATTTTCATACCACGATACACATGCTTGGGCTTGTTAAGTTTTTTTCATTTTTCCAGAGTCAAGATACTTGGATGACAACTAGATAATCTTGACGTTTCCTTATATATCCTTTCAGACACACAGAAAATTCATTTCAGATATATCATTGACGAATTTAGTCGAACATTCCTCCGAATCCCTCATCAGCGGAATCCTCAGCCTCGGACTCCTCCTTCTTGGCCTCCTCAGCGGCAGCAGCAGCTGGGGCAGCCTCAGTAGCGGCAGGTCCGGCACTGGCGTAGGCCTCTGGGTTGGCAATTCGGTCCTTCAACTCATCAATCTCAGACCAGCTGTAGTCGGTTGAGATGGCAACGGCCAAAACCTTCTTGTAGCTGTTGACAACAGAGTGCATAACAGATGGAAGGGTTGGGAAGTTGGCAGCCAAGGAGATAGCAGCGATGGTGGTGATAGCACTGCTGAAAGCCTTGAGAAGTTGGGACTCCTCGATGTCGAGAACACTTGGTGGGAAAGTGTTACCAGCATCGTAAACTTGGGAGATACCCATACCGTATGTGAACGGAGAGATGTTCAACATGTTGAGAAGGGTAGCCTCGGAAGCTCCGACCTTGGAACCAGCCTCAACGAGCTTCAAGTCTGCGGTAATTTCAATGGTACCACGGGCAATCTTGGTTGGGACACCGAGAGCTTGGAAGAAAGAGGTCTTTCCTGGTTCCATACCGGTGTTACCGGCTGGGACGTAGACATCAGCTGGGGCAACGGCACCAGCTCTGGCTGGAGCAGCGACCTTGTTGTCGAGAATCTTGTCACGGATGGTCTTGAGGTCTTGGTTGGTGAAAACGAAACCGACGTTACCCTTGACGAAAGGAAGGAGACGCTCGTATTCTGGGTTGTCGCCGACGAAGCCCTTGACGGCACGGCGGACCTATTCAATCACAAAAATTAGTTTTCCGAGCGCGCAAACAATGGCAGAATTCATCGGTTCTGAGTAAACGTACCATGGTGTTCTTTCCCATCAAGACAACACCCTCACCACGGAGAGATCCACGGATCTCGTGCATTTGTTGAGAGCTGACATTGTCGACGGTGACGATGAAGATGGACTTGTACTCCTCGAGTAAGCCCTTGAGCTTATCGAAGTAGCCGGCCTTGTTTTCGGATTTGCCCCCCATATCTTCTTATTTGTGAAGTTAGGTGATTTAAGGACAAATTTATTATGTTGGAGTTGAGGATTTGTTCTTCGTGGAAGAATTGTGATTGTCGCGAAGTAAATCAAAATTCAAAAAAAAAGATCCATTTGATGAGTTTGACGAATTGCTAGAATGTGGGAGCCGCTAGTGCTTAGCGCAATCTGGCATGCGAAGATATATTTTGATTGGTTGAAACGCTCAGACCCTTGTTGATAAATAAATTCGAGATATCTGGATAAATATTTTATATTTTTTGGGTATTTTTTGGTATTTTGATATACGAATAGCCACTCCAAGGAAAGAATTGTATTTCCGTTTAGAATATATTTACTTGATCGGGAGGCCACCTCAGTCTATCAAAAAAGATGTCGAAACTCAGAACACCATACCAATGCCTCAAGCAATGTGGTAACTATCTTGTAGCAGCTCGAGGCTCAAGCATAGATACCTTTGATATTAAAGATGGTTCATACCTGTCAACATGGAAGTCTCCAGTGCCAGAAAGTACGAATGCATTGAAGACAACTGGAGAAGAGGCGCAAACCAAAAGTGAGGAGCAGAACCCAGAAACATCTACTCCAGATGCCCCATTGGAATCGCCAACCCCGCCGGCAAAGAGACGGAAGTTGTCTGTTAGCGAGGAAAAGGAAGAGAAGACAGTTGTCGTACAGCAATTGAAGAAAAAGGTGAAGAATACACAACCAAAGGCTGTTGAGCCTTCACCCATCACTGCTTTGACCATCACAAAAGACCTCCAGCACGTGATTGCAGTTACTGGCGAGGACAAAACTATCAGAGTGTTGGCATGGGAGGATATAGTAGGCAAAGGATTAAAACAGATTAGTGATCGGTAAGAACTTTCTGCTACCAAAAAGTGACTCTGACTGATGAATCTAGTACTATGCCCAAACGGCCTTGTGCTCTTGCCACTACCGATGACTGCAGTACCATAATCAGCGCTGATAAATTCGGAGATGTCTATTCTCTTCCTCTTATCCCATCTCCTTCAGTTCCATCCGCTAAAGAAGATGTTTCTACCGAAAAGCAACCTCCTAAGAAGTTCCAGCCTTCGGCCAGTGCCTTGACAGTACATTCCGTACGTAACTTAAAAGCTCTTGAGGCTCAAAAGAAACAGACCAACAAAGTGTCTGAGAAAACTGGTCCAGATTTTGAGCACAAACTTCTACTTGGACATGTTTCTATGTTAACAGATATCGTGGCGGCTTCCGTGTCAGGTCGTCACTATATTCTTACGGCTGATCGCGATGAGCATATTCGTGTTAGTCGCGGAATTCCTCAATCGCACGTCATTGAGGGATTCTGTCTCGGACACGTTGAATATGTTAGTCGTTTATGTATCCCTTCTACAAGACCAGAAATTCTTATTTCTGGTGGAGGAGATGACGACCTACACGTTTGGAACTGGCTTGATGGATCTTTACTATCGAAAGTAAATCTCAAATCTCAAATTGAAGCATTTGGCCCAGAAGCCACCAAAGACGAACCCGAGACCGAGTCTAAGAAGGTTGCAGTAACGGGTATTTATCACGCTAGAGATGAAACATCCGATCGAGAGATCGTGGTAGCTACATCTGAAGGGCAAGTTTCATCATCCTACCCACCAAGAGTCCAAACTGAACTCAAGCTAACAAAGTCTCAGGGTTCCTGCCGCCTTCATTTATATTCTCACGCCTTCCAACCAACTCATACATACCCAGACCATCACCTTACCAGGTAATGCGCTCTCTTGCACCCTCAGCAATCCCACCCCATCATCTCCATTCTCCCTCATAATATCCATCGACAACATCCACGAATCAGGCTCCATCACCGTCGTAAAGGACGTCGATTCACCCGTCGCAAACCCTCTACAATTCTTCAAATACGAAAATGAGAAATTCGTCAATGTGCAATTGGAAGGATTTGTATCGCAAGATAACGAGGGGATTTTGGATGCGGAGAAGAAGAATAAGTTGGGTGGTCTCTTGTATAATATTGGGAATTTGAGAAAAATGGAGGATGAGGAATAAATTAACACATGTTTGTTAGCTAGCTAGCTGATCAATTGAATGGATAAAATACCCAAGCCATATCTTCACATCATATACAATCAGACCAAGACAATAACAGTAATCTACCATCCTCCCACTGACATCAAACTTCTTATTCCATATATTCACTCTTCCCTTCCCCACAAAAACCCAAAAACAACATCGCCATCACTCACTCGCGAGATTCACTCCTCCCCTCCCCGCAAAAACCTCAAGTCCTCCAACAACCAAAAAAGCAAAAAAGCAAAAAACCATGTTGAACATGGGAAAACCCTCTCTGATATGAGGATTTTATTACTAGCAGAACCCTTCGTAATGGGGTCAATTCTGTCCGTAATCTATCAAACACCCCACCCATCCGAAGATGGTTAAAACGCAGTGTATATAAGTCAGTTGTGTAGACCACTGCGCCAGGTCGTACGATGAGATGTTTGATGAGGGAGGTAGAAGATCAGGATATTTGTATGACGGGTAGATTGGTGAATAGTGAATGGATAGGTGAAAATGTAGTGTGATGTTTTTATGGCATGATATGTATTTTTTGGTTGGGACGAGTTGGATGCTGGGAATTGGGTACGGCGGTTAGATGTGACATTCAAAAAGGCGACAAGGTTTAGATCATTGTTAACAATAGGAATGGGAAATGATGTTGGTACATAACACTGCAATATGGTATTAAGATATTGTTGGGTAGTTGAATATAACCTCTTGGTTATCTACAAAATGGTTATAAGACGTCTATAGACTCCGGGGTATAACTCTTTTGAATTGACAAAGCTTTGAATATTACTCAACGTAGCCTTCTTTCTTCTTCTCAAGTCTGATTTTTAGTTTTTGCCTCCATTTAGCCACCGCCTTTCTCACTGCATCTGCAATCTCTGGGCCTTCCGCCTCTTCAATAACCTCCAGAACCCATCTCACTCTTTCTGTTCGACCCCACTTTTCATTTCTTACATCCGCAATGATGCCCACCTGTGTAATCGCCCTTGAAATTTCCGACGTCGGTTTAACCTTATGCGCACGAAGATAGTGCCAACATTGTGTAACATTACGAAGAGCTTGCCTGGGATGCTCGACATTTTGATGTGCAAACGCTGTTGCCATTTCGTGTATAAGTTCAATTCGTGCTTGTGAAAGAATCTCTGGTGACGGGGCTTTTCTTTTCCATTTTGGCATTGCTGCGTAGATTGGAGCATCCAATGCGGCCCATATTCCCTCGCTCCCGTGATATATCATTGTAGCAAACAAAGGTGCACACTTCTCGGGGTTGATCTCGCCTATGCAATGTTGCATGTATATATTATACGCAGCCTCAAGATCTACGAAAGTCGTCGTGTTGACGAGATCTGCTAGGACATTGGAATTTATCCGCAAATTGAACATTTTTGATTGCCTTAGCACTGCGTGTATGTGGCCGAACGCTTGTATATCTCGGAGAAAACTAAATAGATCTTGTATCTTCTCGTCGCTCAACTGTCCATACTCTTTTAAAGTCCACAGAAGCCACCCAAAGGATGAGGAAGAATGAAGTGTCTTGATCTTGAAGGTGTCGATGATTACGCTGCCGTTTGTTAAAGCGCCCTGACTAGCCCAACAGTTTAGAACAAGCTCAGACATCTGGCGCCATGTCAAAGTATATTCCTTGGTGTCCAGATTGAACAAGCTAAGGTCTTGGTGCTGCAATATTTTGAATGTCTCTGTGAACATTGAATTATCGATGTTTTTCAATCTGGAAAGCACAGAAAGCCAATTTAATCGTGTCCTGTGGGATTGAGCAAGGTAGTCTTTGAGCCCCGAAACACTCTTCTGATCCCAGAAAGTTGCGGAACCGATGATAACTGAATGAGATCTGATCAGAACAGAAGTTATCTCTTTAGGTAAATTGTTTAGAGTTTGGCTCATCACATCAATGGAGTGACTGTGAGGTAAAAACATGTTTTCCACAGCCCACAACTCTGTGCTGGCAGCAGAAAGATTCGTAGATGCTCGAATTAGAATTTCTCGAACGCGTTTCAACAGCTCAGGCGTTTCCTTGCCTCGATTGGACCACAATAGCATTCGGACGTGGTTAATACTTCGCTGTGAGGATATCAAAGATGTCTCTGATTTCGTCAAGAATTTATGTCTGTTTGTTGGAGCAGTCATTTTTTGGAGCCAGCCTAATGACCACTTATTGAATATAGACAGAATATTGTCTACATTACTACCTAATTGAAGTGCAGATAATGAAGGAAGTATTTCAGAAACCAGAAGTTGTGTTTCGTTGGTGCTTGGGAGATCTGCAATCAACGACAGATATTCTGCTATGACTTTCGAATCAAAATCGGCGGGCGTGAGAACTTTACAAGACACAATGCCATCCCAGACTTGTCTATAGAAAGCAAGCAGTTTTTTAACTGCATCAGTATCTCCTCCACAGAAAGAATCTTCGGTTTTGGGACTCTGTCTGCTAGAACCTTTAGCATTGGAGTAAGAGCCGCTATAAATATCCACGAGAACATTTGTAACAGTTCGAAGTGAGTTAGACAGCAGATCGCTAGTAACTAGTCCAAGAGTAAGACTCTGCTGGAGTCTTTTACCAAACGATACGCAAAGCTTTAAAGCTTTCTTCGGTCCAACCAATTGCTGATGCCGATCCTTCTTCTTTTCCGTATTCCAGTCCCCTTTCAACTCAGTAGATTCTCGATGATTGAGCTCTATTGCCATTTCAAAATCATGAAAATGGTCTTGGATATGTCTTTCCTGTCGCAAGATATCATAGCCTTTCTCGCTCGAGTCTTCCGCAATTACAGACTCCATGGAAAGGTCCGCAGGTTCTTCGGGCATGGGAGTCCAATTGGTCAACCAAGATGGTAAAGCTGGCGGATGCTTTGATTGTTCCGTGATTCGAGGGGTTGGAGCCTCCCACTGCGATTCAATCTTCTCTGGCCCCCATGATGAGCACCATAGAGCCCCCGGATCATACATTGAAGCTTGTGTCATCTCTGTGACATATGCCATTCTTCTCCTCCCCAATCTCCTCCTACTTTCCAACGGACCAGGCACTGAGCTCCCATGTCGACGTATTGTATTCGAGGCACCGCAGAAGCGTTGGAATGCATTGCAAAGATCCTCCTCAGAAACCCATACACATTCAAAGGATGTTGTGAGATGTTTGAGCCTTCGACAGGAAGTCGATGGGCGAGGGAGCATCGCTCGTTGAAAAATATGCCAGCCGCGTTAATGCTTTGCGATTCGACATTGGTGAGGTATTGAAATCAGATCTTTTTGGAGCAGAATAGCATGCTCTAAATTCTTCATGCGAAAGTTATTGTACAGTGAGAATGACTTCAGCGGAAGCTTTATCACTGGAGTTTGCGTATCATTAATTCGTACATAGCGAATAATAATTGAAATGTGACGGATCAATAGTTTTTCCAGAGCTCCCTCATCCCTGTCAATTTTGTGGATCTTGAAGCTCACGTTTGGTGGGGCGAAAATGAAACCCCGAAGGGACCATGGGAATTAGGCAATGGTAATAGTAAGAAAATAAATAGACCAAGGTTCATATAAACCTTATACTTCAATTAGATTTCTTCCTAACTTCTCCTCGGATTTATTGTCAACCTTATTTGTTTGACGCAATCTCAGACGTTTATATCTTGTACATTTGTGGTGTTTTTCCAGCAAAAGAGTCCCCTCATTTGGTTTGAGATATAAATCAGTACACCATGGAGCATCAATTCGAACCATTACAGAACGATCTCATCCTTAGAACCGCATGGGGTAGATACAATGATTCGTAAATCTTCAGAATGCTGGTTGCTAACGAAGTCCAGGTCAGAAGGTTGAACGCCCACCAATGTGGGTGATGCGTCAAGGTATGGCCAATGTTTGAAGTCGATGCAATTTATGAGATAGGGATAGCTAACATCTGGAAATCTTACAGCTGGACGTTACCTGCCTGAATACCACGAAGCCAAAGGAAAGAATGACTTCTTTGAATGCTGCCGCTCTCCGGAGATCGCATCGACATTAACTCTCCAACCCATTGAACGTTTCGCCGGACTTGTCGACGCAGCTATTATATTTTCCGATATTCTCGTGATTCCTCAAGCTATGGGGATGGCCGTAGAGATGGTTGACAAGAAAGGCCCTCATTTCCCTGAACCTCTGGAGTCTCCTGAGGACGGCCAATACGAGCGAGTCTTGAACAAGAAGGTGGATGTCGCGGCAGAATTGGACTATGTTTACAAGGCAATCACTTTGACCAGACATAAGTTAAAGGGAAGAGTACCACTATTTGGATTTTGTGGTGCTCCATGGACCCTTTTATGTTACATGGTGGAAGGTGGAGGAAGCAAGTTGTTTGTGAAGACCAAGACTTGGGTTTACAGGTATCCAGAAGCAAGCAAGGCTCTTCTTCAGAAGATCGCAGAAGTGTGTGTAGAGTATTTGGCTTTGCAAGTAAAGGCTGGTGCACAGGTAAGTCCATTGGCCACTCACGAGTGTACTTGGTCGAAATTAATGGTTATATCAGTTGATTCAAGTTTTCGACTCGTGGGCTGCGGAACTATCCCCATCTTCTTTCAAGGAGTTCTCACGACCATATCTTGCCTATATATCGGAAAATCTACCAAAACGCCTCAAGGAGCTCGGTCTCGAGCAAGTCCCAATGGTTGTATTTGCAAAGGGAGCTTGGTATGCCTTAGATTCCTTGTGTGATTTAGGATACCAGGTAGTAGGTTTGGACTGGTTACAAGATCCCGCGGAGGCCGTTCGGATACGAGGAGACCGCCCAGTCGTCTTCCAAGGCAATGCCGACCCAGGAGTTCTATATGGAACTCGCTCCGAAATCACTCGGGTAGTCGAGGAAATGGTGAATGGTTTCGGTGGAGGAAAACAAGGATGGATTGCAAATCTCGGTCATGGTTGGTATTTCCTATTCGACTGCTTTTTCTCAACTAATACATTTTCTTCTCACAGGTATCACGCCATTCGTCAACCACGAGGATTTGAAATTCTATTTCCAAGAGATTCACCGATTGACCAAGTGATACCCAAATCATCAAGCGTATTGATCATTCCTTGGTGTGAACCCTCTTCTCGACACCAATATCTTCGTTCCTATGAGAAGTATTGAGTCAAAGATAGTCCTTTGGGATTAGAATGTATAACATACCACAATTCTGGCTTCTCGCTGATGAACTTCTCCATCAATTCCTGGCACTCTTTGCTTTGCATGTTGACCACTTCAATTCCTCTTTGCTTCAAATAAGCTTCACCACCGAGGAAAGTATTGTTCTCACCCACGACGACTCGTGATATTCCGTACAAAATACATGCTCCCGTACTTTCCATCGTGATTAGCATATCCCAGGTCATTCATATGAATATCAAACATACCACATATCACACGGAGACAATCTAGCCGTAAATTGTTAGTTTTGTCTTCTTGAATATGGAAACTGTTTGATAGCGAGGTTTTCTCTTAACATACGTTGTATACATGGTGGACCCCTTATAAGCTGAGGCAGGGAGGCGACCTGAATTCTCTAAAGCAGAAGTCTCTCCCTAAGTTGCATCAGCATTTCCTCATTCGCAAGCAACAAACAATAGCAAGTCTTACATGATGAATAGCACTCCCTTTCTGGACTCTCATATTGTGGCCACGGCCCAACAACTTCCCATCTCTTGAGACTAAAGCTGCACCAATCTGACATTTATGGCATCTTGATTAGAAATGGCCCGAGATTTGGAGCAGAAATGATTTTGGGGATTCGTACAGGTACACCACCTTCTTCATATCCAATCTTGGCTTCTTCGACTGCAATTGCAAAGGCTTCTTGATCGCTCAGGGAAGTCATGACTAAAAGTGGTAAGTGGTTTCTGATGAGGTTTGATGGGGGTGAAGGGAAGAATGAGGGGTAGTAGAGAAAGTCAAATCTCTGATTCTAGATATATATATATATATACATGTATTTTACTGTACAAGATGAGCAATGGAATGACCAAGGATGTTTCTCTGACAAATTCGATTTATGTTATTCACGAAATTGTGAATTCCATACCTCAGCGGGACAGTCTTCTATGTCTAGGTAGGGTGGCATTGATTGCATTCTGTACATAACCGTGCCTAGCTAGGGATCTGTTCCGATGCCAAAAAGTGGAAGAATTATCAACAGCTTATCGATAAGAAACCCACCTTTGAAGTTTGAAAAGAAGGGTATCATCCGACGGTGATTGGTTGATGTGGAACTTCCGGATGTCATTGCTGGATTAGTCTCCATATAGTCTAGCGTAGCCTTGTATCAGAATAAGCAAAATGAAGGATGGGGTGGAAAGAAATGGTGAGACAAGAACTGGAAGCTGAATACGGAAAGCATTGATTACATGATACAGATTGAATCTATTTACTCTTGGGGATTCATTGTGAAATGATGTATCAATCAATGAGAATACCGTTTATTGATATCAACTTGTACCAATTTACACCAATTTACACCAATTTACACCTATATATAGCTACCTACTTGGGTATATAAATTGAATGAAGATTTATACATTTATATCGGATTTATATCTGAGGGGCAGATTTTCCTGATTCTCCCCCAAAGAATACACTCCCAATCCTTGTCCATTTTCGAGACCCTTCTTTTAGATTCTAAAATCTTTTGCCCGCCGCTTCTTCCTGCTTCTGTCTTCTGTCTCCCCTTCCTCCTTATTACTAAATAAATCCAAGGCAAGGCGAAACTACTGCGTAAGAACAAGAATAATAAGAATAAGAATAAGAATAATAAAAGAATCTCATTCACATCTGCCTGGGTACACACTACCATATCTACTACTTATTTATTTAGTCCATCCAGAAAAATCTTACTCACTTCCTTTCTTTCCCCTTCGAACTCATTTATCGCCATTTGCAATCAATCTCCTCTCACCCTCTTCCACTCTTAATTATTTCGACAATTAAAGTCGGTCAAAGTTTATCAAGATACACTCTGCAAATCCTTTCTTGAGTCTGAGATCTATTCCCTCGAGAAACAAAAGAAAAAGAACCTTCACTTGTTCTTCCCGCAAACTTCCTACTTGTGCAAACTTCCTACTTGTGCGCCGAGTCGTGAACAGTACCAAGTTGTAAGTAATCCATGGTTTCCACAATTCTAGTCATGGAGCCTGTCTATGGTAGTATCTCAATATGTGCTACCGTACCATGATGAGTTGTATTGGCATACTTATTCATCTATGTGATTCTACGGGCCCATCATGACACTGGTTGGTTGGTTTAGTTTGATGCGATTCTCGATTCTTCGGATGGCTAACACTTCTACCACTACTTCTAGAATACAAAAGACCCTAGTCGGACATTGTATTTAAAGTCTCTCATCGACATCAGAAACACAAACCCAAACACATAAAGAAAATCAACGTTAAAGAGATCTTTTCTCTACACCAATATACAAAATGGTCAAGGATACCAAGTTATACGATCTGTTGAGTGTAAGCCTTCATTCCTCTCTGTGATTCAGAGAACATTGCTCAACTCAAAACAATAGGTTGCACCAACTGCCACTGAAGCAGAACTCAAGAAAGCATACAAAGTCGGGGCTCTGAAACATCATCCAGGTTAGTCATTCCCCAGATTCTTCCCTCTTGGTCTTCTTTTCTTCTTTCTTTCACTTCCGAGACGTGATTCTGACATCCGGCCAATAGACAAGAATCAACACAACCCTGACGCCGAGGAAAAGTTCAAGGAAATCTCCAGAGCATACGAAATTCTTTCGGATCCCCAAAAGCGCCAAATCTATGATCAATATGGCGAGGAAGGATTGGAGGGTGGTGGAGGAGCCGGTGGAATGAATGCCGAAGATTTATTCTCACAATTCTTCGGTGGTGGTTCTGCATTTGGCGGTGGCGGATTCGGTGGTATGTTCGGTGGTGGTGGTGGCATGCAACAACGTGGCCCACCAAAGGCCCGTACCATTCATCACGTCCACAAAGTTTCACTTGAGGACATCTATCGCGGAAAAGTCTCCAAACTCGCTCTCCAGAAATCCGTCATCTGCCCCAAGTGTGAGGGACGAGGTGGAAAGGAAGGTGCCGTCAAGAAGTGTGCTGGATGTGACGGCCACGGTATGAAGACAATGATGCGCCAAATGGGACCTATGATCCAACGTTTCCAGACTGTCTGCCCTGACTGTAATGGAGAGGGAGAGATCATCCGTGAGAAGGACAAGTGCAAGGGCTGCAATGGTAAAAAGACTACTGTGGAAAGAAAGGTCTTGCACGTCCATGTCGACAGAGGTGTTCGCAGTGGACACAAGATCGATTTCAGAGGTGAGGGTGACCAAACACCAGGCGTGCAACCAGGTGATGTTGTTTTCGAGATCGAGCAAAAACCACACGACCGTTTCCAACGCAAAGACGACGACTTGTTTTTCCATGCCGAAGTTGATCTTTCGACTGCCCTTGCTGGTGGAACTATCTTTGTCGAACATTTGGATGAACGATGGTTGAGCGTTGAAATCCTTCCAGGAGAAGTTATCAGCCCAGGTAAGCAATGTATTCCAATGCGCCCACATTGAATTAGTTTAACCGTTTTTATAGGAAGTGTCAAGATGATTCGTGGCCAGGGTATGCCTTCATATCGCCACCACGATCACGGAAACTTGTACATCCAATTTGATGTCAAATTCCCAGAGAAGAACTGGACCACCGATCCTGCAGCGTTCGAGGCCCTCAAGACCATTCTTCCACCCGCACCAGAAGGCATTACACCACCTACCGATGCGATGACCGAAGTTGCCGATCTCGAGGATGTCGATGCCAGTCAACAAGCTAGAGCCTCGGGCGCCGGTGCCATGGACGAGGATGATGAGGATGGCCAAGGTGGCGAACGTGTTCAATGTGCTTCTCAATAAATTCATAGTAGTATTGGCGTTTGGCCTGGGGATTTTCTTCGTACTTTTCTTTCTTCATACAGAGATTTTTTCATCAACCTCTTTTGCATCTTTCGTCGGTTATATGATACACTATACTTGTTCTTCATGGTCTCAAGTGCGATACCATATGGCCCATTCAAATTTTCAAGGCAAGGGCTTCTTGAATTTTGGTCATTAGCATACACGAATGACGAAACGAGCAATGAGTGGGTTTGGTTTCTGGGTGAATAGACGAGGGCTCGGAAGAACGAAGGGGCTAAGAGCCTTTGGACAACTCGATGTGCGTGAATGGTGCGAACCCTAATTTTCTTATGAGAACATGAGAATCATACATTATGAAATGAACGGAGCATCTTTTCTAAAAGTTTCATACGATCTCAGATCAAGATGAAATCAGAATTGATGGAATCAATACATCCGAGAACCTCTGGCTGATGATCTCTTATCTTAATATGGCGTTTAGACAGCTGGGATAGATAGCATGTAGGAAAAAAAGCAGATTATGAATCATTGTTTGTGTTCTGTGGATGGCATGATTATGTGATATGATGCTTTACTGCGAGGTGACATGTACGTGAATTCATAGATATTCTTTAATAGTCTTCTGGTCGCGAATCTAATGATGTGACCCATGTAACCAAGCCATACTCTTTAGCCGAAGGAAAAGGAGGGACCCTAAAATATTTCACAGACACATACAAATCTCTTTCGACTCGTAAATCTCGTTCAATTATGTTCATTAAAACGAGGCACTAACTACTTACTAACTACGGTACTGGTATCAGTAATGGTATTGTTACACACAAGCATCCATCTATCAAATTCTCATGCAACTTTCTCGTGCTCATATCCATCCATGCATGACTAAGTTCCTAAAAGTATTCTCCATCCCCATCCCATCCCATCAACATAAACATTATAAACGCCTCCTCTCATCTTTTTCTCACCTCACAATATCTCCTTAAAGCATATGCCAGGCCTTACAAAAAATATACGTCCATCCCTCATCCGCCTTCTCGACTCTCATTTACTCATCCTCAAAGGGCTTGACCTTGACTCCAGCCCCCTTAACTGCCCTTCTCAATTTATTCCTCGCTTCTCTCTTCCTCTTCGCCGCTTCACTCAATTCCGATTTTTCTTCAGCACTGTACCCGCTGACCTTCTTCCTCGGACTGGGACTTCCATAAATCGAGCCCGAACCACTCATCATGAAAGTCGATCCACCCAATCTTCTCGAAGCCGAACCTTTAAACTGACTTTCCGGTGTGTAGAAAAGTCTACTCGAGTTTGAGGTGCCAGGTGTATTGACTCTCATAATTAATCTATTTGTATTCTTCTGCGGTGTTCTCAAGGAGGGCGAGGATTCTCGACTAGTAGTATTGAATCTCATTTTGCGCATCTGGTTTTCGAGGACATCGACATCGCCGCTGCGTTTTTCCGCCATTGAAGTCATTTTGGTGATGGTACGCATGATTGCTTCAACGGTGGGAGCTGCGGTTTTTGCATTCCCGATGGAATCCTGAGATGCAATTTTAGCTATGAGAACCGTGAGGCCTTCTTCGGCTTCAGAGAGGAGTTTTTGGAAGTTCAAGTAATCTCGACGAAGATCATGTTGCTGTGCGGCTTGCTCGGCGTTAAGTGGTTGTGCTCGAGCTATCGCTACTTGGTCAGGGTGCGTATGTGATTGAACTGTCTTTTTGACTTCTTCGAATCTTTGTCTTAATTTGACAGTTTCCTTCTCGAGGTTTTCGCAAGTTTCGATTTTGTCATCCACATCTTGAATCCTACCCATCTCGAGTTCGCGCGCTAGGTCCTTTTCCACAATATAGGAAAGTGCTTTTATTTCATCTAGGCACCATGACTCATCATCTTCAAGATCTTTTCTGCCCCTGTCTTCTATGAGTTGCTCGGTGTGACCCTTGATGAAGGATTTTAAAGCCTTTGCATTTAGACCAAGAGTGTCAATCATAGAATTGATATCGCGGTACAAAATTTCTACCTGGGCCGGAATACTATCACCCTTTTCAGGCGATTTAACATCTGAATAAGCGACGAATTCATCTAACGTCCTCGTGGCTTCAATATCCTCCGTGAGAAATTTCTGCATCTTATCATCTTCATCATCGACGAGTGATCTAGTCTCCTCTGCCTCCTTTCTTGCTCTGGCCTCGAGACGACGCTGTTCCTGTGCCCTCTCTTGCTCAACAGATGTCGCAAAAGTGCTTTGCGTAGGCGTAATTGCTCGTCCTGGTGGCTTTTGCGCGTTCAGTAGATGTGATGCAAATCCTGGCGCACTGGCAGACCTCGACGCGTCGGGACGCATCATTCGTGGCGGAACAGCCGTTCTTACGGGACTGGGTGACCGAGGTGATGGAGGAATTATGGGGCCTGTTGGCGGCGGTAGTTTGGGAGCAGCACTAATCTCCCCGAAGAGACCCCTCGATTGTCCAAACGAGGGCGGCTTTTGTACTTTTGTGAAAGGACCGATATCTGCTTTGGCTTTCTGGTTGCCTCCCAAGGAGCTCTGAGGTGTTGGGCTTGGCGTGACGTTATTCTCAGGCGTTGGACTATCTAGCTTTCCGATATCCTCCCCGCTCCCCTCTTCACTCGGCTCTTTGCTCTGGTCGTCGTCTTCATCTTCTGTAAGGAAGTCGGAATCATCACCTTCATCATCCGGGCCTCCAGGTATATCGTCTGTTGGAGATGCAGGTGTAGGTGCTTGGGCCGGCGATTGAGAGTCTTTTTTGATTGGAGGTGGTATTTCAGTTTGAGTTGGTTTAGGCTTTAGGACAAAATCGGGTGGTAAGGGTGCATCATTCTCCTTTTCAAAGGTAGGAATATCTTTAGCTACGGATTTAGGTTTAGGTGTGAAATCCGGAGGAAGTGGTGCATCATTCTCAGAGGCAGACGTTTCGCCGACAGTGTAGCTGGATTTACTTGTTGGATCTGGGGGCAGAGGAGCTTCGGGCATTATATCGCTTGGTTCTTGTTTGATCTTCACAGGTGGTGAGGAAGGAGCTGGAGCTGGCTTAGTAGGTATAGCCGCGGCGAAGGGATTTGGGGTGGCTTTAGCCGGGGCTGCGAAAGGATTTGGAGCCGCCTTTACTTCGGTGCTCGCGAAAGGGTTGGGTTTTGTAGATCCAGAAGCAGAACCAAAAAGTCCACCACCAGTAGCGGGGGCTGTTGTGCTAAAGAATGAAGACTTTGCCGGGGCGGGAGTTGAACTTGGAGTTACGGATTGAGCTTTTGTTTGATCTTCTGCTTCTGGAGCGTCCATATCTGCATCTTTTGAAACAGGTGGTTGCACAGCGGGGGTCTTCTCTGCCTCCTTCAAAGCGTTACCAAAGGCTCCACCCCCAAAGAACGAACTCTTTGTTGCAGTCGTGTTATCTGGCTCGGATTCTTTAGAAGTATCGGCCTTGAACGTGGAACCGATGACAAACTTACCGCCTCCGAAAGTAGTTGACGAAGATGGTTGCTCAGTTTTATTGGCACCCCCGAAAAGACTGCTAGATTGCGCGGTATTGCTAGTATTGCTGGAACCGAATATTCCGCCACTCGTACTTGGAGCATTGTTGTTAGTAGAACCAAAAATGCCACCTCCAGTGGCGGGCAATGCGGCAGGTTTAGAACCAAATATGCTTCCTCCGGTGGCTGGGGCAGCTGCAGCTGCGAAACCACCTTGATTCGCAAAATTAGCAAATCCTCCAGACGGTTGAGGCTTGCTTCCGGTAGCAGCGCTTGAGCCAAAGACAGGCTGAGATGCCCCCAAAGCACTTGATTGACCAAAAGCTGTGCCTGTGCTTGGCGCAGCAGTATTCGTAGAACCCCATACTGATTGTCGGCCTGGCAAACCCGATTGTCCAAATGCTGGAGCGGATGGTGTACCGAAGGCTGGCGCGCCGAAAGCTGGACCTGCTTGTGCTGCAGGAGGGGCCATTGATGTAGTACCAAAACTTGGCGTTCCAAATGCTTGACCGGTCTGGCCACCCTGGGCACCCCATGGCGACTGTGTCTTGCCCATAGCAGAGGACGACCCGAAGGCACCTGTTCCAGCAGGAATCGCTGGTTTCCCAAATGCCGAGTTTGTGGGAGCTTGACTTCCGAAAGATTGACCTGAAGTACTGGCAAATGCAGGTGCTGTTGTGGTAGCCTGTTGCGAAGGCGCCACCCCTTCAGCAGCAACTAGACCTGGATATATTGTTTTCTGCCGAATCGAATCGTTGTAGATGATCCACCAAGAAGCCAGCACACCTTCGTTATTCAGAACCATAAGAGCAGGCGCGGGGTAAGGTGATTCATCGATCTCCTCATCGCCGGGAATCGGCTTCCAGATTTTCGTAGTGCTTGATAGATCAAGCGCAAAACCAATGGGGGAGGTATCCCCGAACCCTCCACCTGATGTTGCAGGAAGCTGAGCTCTAAAAGAGTCATCGGCCATTTCAGTCATCGTGAATACCCCTGTTATTCTATCTGAGGGTTTATCGGTAGTTAGAGGTACGCTCGATTTGGTGAAGAGATTGATGTCCGTGGATGCTGTCGAGCCTACTACCAGTAAATCCTGTATGCTTGGAGGAAAGTCTTTCAAACGGAGCAGGAAGTGATGCGGTGGTGAACGATTGAGACCATACGGTGGAGCAGGATCGGTGAGTTTCTGGAACGTGAATATCGCAGGTGGTTGCCTTGTAGCCAGATGGAATTTGGACTCCGGAGCATTGCTAGGGTCGAAGTTTGATGGTGTATGCACAAGCAAGAATACGTTGTTTTCGAGCCAAGTAATGGATGACACTTCAGCATGTTAATTTTCTTCCTGTGATACGAAACAACAAAGAAGACTTACCATGATCACCATCATTCAAGCCAGGCGGCTTTGGGATTTCTGCTTTGATTTCCCCCTCTGGTGTCATTTGCACAGCACTACCATCACCTAGCCCAGCTACCAATTGTTTTCCTTTAGTGGACCACGAAACGCAGCTGACACCACTCCTTAAGACCTGACCATTGGGACCTGGTTTGAACGCGCGATCTTTAAGGTTCGCCATCATAAGGTTTCCATCCCCAGTCACAACCGCCAGAAGCTCGCCTTTCTCCCTGGTGGGATTTGGCACTAGAGCTCTCAAAGATTCGCCATTTGTTGGTACTTCGAAAGCGGTTTGTGTAGATCCATTGAGAAGAGCGTCAACATCGTAGACTGCCAGCCCACCACCAGTCTCCGCAGATAGAATCAAATAAGCATCGTCCGCTGAAAAGGCAAGCTGTGATACCCTCATGGGCATAGGAATTCTGAGCTCAGGCTGAAAAGATTTAAAATTTCCATTGCCAGGCCCCTCAAACGCCTTTTCCACTGATGCCGTCCTTGCAACAACTATAGCATCTGGACCGGCCGCTGCCAGTAATCCACGGCGGGAAGATATGCTCAGTAACGAAGATGTTGGAGGAGGGGGGCTATCGGCTGGCCATGCTGAAGGAAGTAATTGTAATTTAGATTCGCCCGCAAGAGCATGAAAGTGAAGGGCCTATGTTTGTATTAGCTACTGTAATGATCCGGTCAGACACTAGAATAATGTATATACCGTCGTTTGTATGTCCTCCAACTCGGGACCCAATTGTGCACTACGTCCTGTCGCACCTCCAGCAGATCCTCCACTAAGACTACCACCCCCCGGGTTACCAAAGCTGAATGCCATGATCTCAAAAGATGCCCCAGAATACTAAGTGGATTGGAAATTCATTACAGAGCTCGGCGCATGGAGTAAGTATACCGAATGATTCTGCGAAAGGAAGAAAGAAGTAGACGTGAATCGAGATCGACAGCAAGGATAATCGGCAAAGTTAATTCGAGGAGCTGTATCGAATACCCAAGGTTTGAAAATATGCGGTGGTAAAAGAGATGATTAAAAGGCAAATGGTTCTAGCTTTCCACTTCAAAATAATAATAAAGCTCGATTCGCTCTCCGCTCGCGTTTTTGTAGATCACGTGTTGAATCGCGAAAGCACAAGCACAAGCTCAAGCTCCAGGCGCCCAAAGATCCTCGTCAGCGACAGCAACCTGGGATTATCAAAGTCCCGTTTGAAGCTCAGCAAAACAACCATTTCAACACATTTACGAATATCCCCAATTTCTCCCAAAATTCTATTCCGTTAACACCTATTCCAATACCTAAGTCTCACATACAATTCCGCTCATTGAGCTTTGTTGATACAATGCCTGGTTTCGACTTCTCCAACCATACTCGCAATGCTGCGTTACACGCCAGAGGTGTTCCATTACCCAAAGCTACAAGCACCGGAACTACGATCGTAGGATGTATCTTTGAAGGAGGCGTAGTTGTAAGTTACATTCATTATTCTGCCATCTATAAATAATTTAAATGCCTCGTCATTTCGAACTTATACACAAACTACGATGCTGATCAGACCTTATCCAGATCGCAGCAGATACCAGAGCTACCAGCGGACCCATAGTAGCAGACAAGGTACGATCAGTATAACATTACGACTGTTGATGCAATACTTATTGCCATTAGAATTGCGAGAAACTCCATTACATTGCACCTCAAATCTGGTGTGCAGGTGCAGGTACAGCTGCCGATACCGAATTCACAACCGCCCTCATCTCTTCACAACTCGAGCTCCACTCGTTATCAACAGGTCGTAAACCTCGAGTCGTCACTTGCATGACTATGCTTAAACAACACTTGTTCAGACACCAAGGACACATCGGAGCATACCTTGTAGTGGCAGGTGTTGATCCTACAGGTGTTGGATTGTTCACAGTACATGCGCACGGAAGTACAGACAAGTTGCCATATGTTACCATGGGAAGTGGTTCACTTGCTGCCATGTCTGTGTTTGAAACACAATGGAAATCTAAGATGACAGAGGATGAGGCTGTCCAGTTGGCATCAAATGCTATTCAAGCTGGTATCTTTAACGATTTGGGTTCCGGATCGAACGTGGATGTGGCAATTATCACAAAAGATAAGACAACATTGAAGAGAGGTTTCGTCAAGCCAAATGAGAGAAGCAAGAAGCAAAAGAGTTATGTTTTCCCTAGAGGAACAACGGCTGTTCTCAACGAAAAGATCATTACAAGGAAGGAGATTAGTAAATATGTCACAGTACACGAGATTGAAGGCGAGGCTGCGCTAGGGGAGAAAATGGACATTGATGCTTGAGGATGGAAGGTTGTCTAGGACGGGATCTCTACTTGTATCAAAAGACTAAATTCAAGGCAAGGCGCATCACAAATATCATGTAGCTTGAGGAGAATGCGTTCACGTTATAATGAAATATACGATGGGAGCTAAGGCTACATCATACTAAACCGATTTTTTATGTTGATGATTCCAATTGTAGTTTAAGCCTTGAGGTGACGGACAAATGAACTGATACCATTCCTAGTAAAATAGATGGAATAAAGAGCGAGCCGCTACCCCGCTAGCGCTTACATACCCCAAATTTCACTACGTCCGTAAATCACATCAACCTCGAGGTCTGTCTCTCAAGAAGAGTTTAACGAAGTGGAAACGGCCATTTCACTACTCTGATAGGGATACAGAACGAGCGTTCAGTGGTCTAGGCCCGGGAAACTCCCGAGTCACGACTTCAAAATCATGGATTACTTCAATGACTCAAATACGAACATCCCAAACTACTCTAATCTATCCGATCAACAAAAGCAGAGTCCTGACACGGCTGATGCTACTCCATCTCTTCTCTCCCCTTCTCATAATCTAGGTTCTGTATCGCCCGTCGCACCGACGGCTTCAAACAATGCAAATACATCGACGGGACCCGCCCCACGAATTCGAAGAAGGAATCGTATGATTACATCATGTCTTGAATGTCGACGACGAAAGCTCAAGTGTAATAAATCACAACCATGCAGTAACTGTCTGAAATTTGCTCGAGATTGTGTGTTTCTTGCACCAGCGCTTGACCAGGCAAGTCAACTTAAGCTTACCGAGATCAAGGAGAAAGTTGGCTCCCTGGAACGATTACTAGAACGCGATGTAGCAAAGCAATCAAATCATTTCTCTTCTAACCAGCGTATGGCATTGCCTGATGACGCAGATGATAATCTACCTCCAAACGAGGACGAAAAGGTACAATCTATTCCGTGATACGAGCCCCGTTTTCATAGTCATTAACTAAATCACAATAGGATCTAGAGCCGTCGCCACTTGCATCAGTAGATGCAGTTTATGAGGTTGACGGAGACGACGATGACCTTCTTGATCTTGGAATTCAAATGGGTAAGATGAGGATTACAGAACGAATTGGAGGATTTTTCCGTCCTAAGATCAGCCAAGAGGTGAGATTCCTTGATGATTATGCTCTTGCCATCCCCAAAACACATTTTCTTTATTCAAGTGGAAGATTGGCTTGCAATAGTCCGTTAATCATAACCTATTTGACACTGGACTTTTCTTGTTAATCACAGGAGCACTGGACTTTGCCGGCGTTACCGCGAACCTCACAAAATCGCTGGGTTCATCAGTTAATATTCTATTCACCTACCTATTGTGACACCCTTAAGATTTTTCTACCTTAATAACACACCAAGCTGTAATTGAGAGGACATCGCTAAATTCCTCGTAGCTTGAGCATGCAATAAAAGACCCATATGTTTGGGGAAAGGAGGATGATTCGATCGGCATCCACACACTACCTCCTGCTCAAGAATGGCTGAAGCCTGGGCTAGCTTATATTGCTCCTTCGTCAGGTTTCTTCTTTGGACAGACAGGACAGCCAGCATCCCTCATAGACTTTCTTCCATCTCGACTTGCTGCCGATAGGCTTGTCAAACAATTCTTTATAGCTGTCTATCCCATCGCACAAATTCTGCATCGGCCATCATTCGAGAAAGAATACGATACATTCTGGGACGAAGTCTCATTGGGCATCGAGCCTCCTAATCCTGTCCAAGCCATGGTATTTGCAGTCATGTTTGCTGGTGTTGTTAGCATGGATCCCTCAGATGTTATCCGTGACTTTGGCGTCGCAAAACCAAGTTTGATTGATAACTTTAGACTGGGTACGGAAACAGCTCTTGGTCGTGCCAATTTTCTACGAACGACCAAAATTGAAACACTTCAAGCTTTTGTTTTATATTTGGTTTGTCTAAGCCTCTTTTATACTCATTTTGACCATACTAATGAGGTCACATAGATCCCTCTTTGTAGAGCGGAGGTCTCTAGAGCCCATTCTGTACTCGTTGGAGCGGCCATCCGTATGGCCGAATGTATGGGTCTCCATCGTGATGGAGAGTTCTACGGGCTATCACCATTAGAGACTCATGTACGTCGGCTTATATGGCATCAGCTATGCTTTCTTGATATCAGAACCTGTGAAGCTCAAGGCCCACGGCCTAGTATTCGTCGAGATGATTTTGATACAAAGTTACCGCTAAACGTTGACGATATTGATCTCCATGCTACTGGTAAACCACCCCAGACTGCAGATCGTTGGACAGATGCCACTTTCTCAATCATCAGATTCGAAATCAACGAAATGTATAGAATAATCTGGGTCGACCGACCTCGAATTCAGATGCGGAAAATTAGTCTCACGGCCGTTCTTAGTAAGGTAGAGACATTTCGGCAAAACATGACCAAATATGACAAGTTTATGGATGATAGAGTGCCCATCCAAAAGTGCGCAAAGCTTGTCAAATCCGTTCTGCTTTCTCGAATGCATGTTATGCTACTTCACAGCTATCATAGTTCTACACAATACCGAATGCCTGACCGTTTACGAAACATTATGATCACTAATGGCCTCCATTCTATGGAAAGTGCAATAGCTCTGGAGACTATACCAGCGCTCCGCAACTGGGAATGGTACGGAGGGGCATTTCAACAATATCATACAGCCTTTCTTCTTCTAATGGAAGTATATGTTCATCCTCAGACAAAGGAAGCAAATCAAATCTGGTCGTGCCTCGATTATATCTTTGAGTGTGACCCTCACCTGCCGCGACTTACCAAAGCAAGAAAGATTCTTTCTGAATTGCAACAGAAGACGGCTGTGTATCAAAGTATGAGAGGCATGCGAGCACCGGTGACTATGAACAATCTTGTTGGCCAGCGGTCTCCTAAGCCAACCCCGGAAGAAGGTCGCGCAACGGGTCCCGTACCGAATCCCGAACCATATTTACTCGGTAAAATGCCCCTTTCTGACTCAGATGCAATACTCTCGAGTGTTTCAAGCAATGAACACGTCGGGACTTATCCGACTGGGCGGACTAGTGAAGTAAGTAGTCCAGCTAGCACAATGGGACAGCAGGCAGTATCTCAATCATCAAGTGTTAACGATGATATTATGGCTGACATAGACTGGGTATGTGTTTCCATCTATCTAATATGCATTGTTGCTAATTCCTCTGCAGGATGCATTCGATGCACTATTTCCACCAGATCAACAATCGGAGCTCGACGTTCACAATTTCTCTTTTTCAAACACAGGTATTGGCGTATAATTTTGGTATGATGTAGAAACATCTTTGATGTTTATCAATGTTAAATACGTTTGCTGCTTTTCTTCTTCGTTCTGAAAACTGTATATTATATCCATCATTTAGAACTATTTGAGCAACGTTCTTGTTCATGAGTTGAATTCGATGAATTATTGATATCTTCTTTTCCCATGTTCCTCCCTATTCAGCCACAAAGAGGGGAAATCTGCCCCACATCATCCTGGCCGGACGCCCTCGGCCAACAACCCCAGCGATCTGGAACGAAGCAGCGATTTCGCCATATCTATATAGATATCACGCAATTGACCAAAGAAAGCAGATCTACAAATGAAACCAAACCTAAACTTCCGTCATTATGAGAAAAGATGGAGTGACATACGCAATTATCAAGTGTGAGATAAGATAAATAATAATAAGTAGATATCACCCCCCTCTTTCGGAATCCCTCTCTTTCTATCCTTCAATACCAAATCACATTTTTGATACGTTTGAATATCTTCACTTGTTTCTTTTACCATTTCACATCCAAGAAACTGTGAAAATGGCTCCTTCACTTCTTGATACCCAGCCTATAGCACCCCATCAACTTTCCTCTCCATCCCAAAAAACCATTGATCGCAAAGTCTTCCCTGATGGTATCAAAACTTCGGGTCAACATCCACCACTTTACGATCAATTGAGACCTTACTCTGATTTTCCAAAAGAAATCACCAGAGAAACAGTATGGAAAGCAGAAGATTATATCAACAACCCAGAAAGATGGGTTCATGTTTTCAATGAAGAGGAAATCGCAGAACTGAGTGCTGTAGCGGATAAGTTCATCGCGGATAAAATCCCTCTGACGGGTATTTCTCAGGTATGTGGCGTAACACTTGAATCTCGTCCAAGTACGAATTAAAGGATTCCTTGACTAATTCCAACCAGGATACCTTCCGCCTCTCAAAACTTTCTACTTTATTAGCATCAATTCGAACGGAAACTTTGAACGGAAAGGGCTTTATCCTTTTCAAAGGGTTTCCAGTCGAGAAATGGGGAAATCATAAATCTGCCATTGCATATATGGGATTAGGAACCTACCTTGGATATTTTGTTAGTCAAAATGGTCGAGGTCATGTTCTTGGACACGTTAAGGATCTTGGCGAGGATTCAACACAGATTGACAAGGTTAGAATTTATAGAACCAACGCCAGGTATGTCTCTATCTTATTATTATCTTGTGTCAAATAGCTAACAACATTAGACAATTCTTCCACGCTGATGACTCCGATATTGTCGGTCTTCTGTGCATTGCAAGGGCGCTCGAAGGCGGAGAATCCGATATCGTTTCTTCGCACCACGTCTGGAACACTTTGCAAAAAGAACGCCCTGATGTAGCAGAAACACTTACCAAACCTATCTGGTACTTTGATAGAAAGGGAGAAGTCAGTGTTGGTGAAGAACCATACATCAAGACCTCTGTCTTTTATCTCGAGACCGGCCCCAATGGTCGTGTATACTCAAAATGGGATCCATACTACGTGAAGTCTCTCACTCGCTTTTCGGACGCAGGAGTCATTCCACCTTTGTCACCTGAACAGGTTGAGGCTGCTAAGGTTTTGGAAGATACTTGTCACCGATTGAGATTGCACATGATTCTCGAGATTGGTGATATCCAATTCTTGAGTAACGAGCACGTACTTCATGCTCGGACTGCATATAAAGATCATGCACCACCGGCACCAAGAAGGCATCTTATGAGACTATGGCTGGCGACACCAGAGAGTGAGGGAGGATGGAAGCTACCGTTCCATGATTCGAACGAGAAGAAGAGAGGTGGCATTCAGGTGAATGATCAGGCTCCTGTTGCACCACTGGATGCAGAATAGACCTTGGGAATTGGAAATATTATTATAGACAGCGTAGAGTCATCGATGACCAAAATAGATTACTGAACATATCAAGCTAAAGCCTTCAAGTTGCTTCAAATATTGCCCTTCCAGTGTGTGCTTTGATTCAAATAATGAAGCTCTAACACTCCACTCGTTTTGAGCCATCGCACGTTGGAAAACGCATGCATGGAGCAAATCTCTGTCTAGAAAGGCAATTAGTGACTCTCCGGGACCGAAGTATTTTTGACATACACTCAAATGCATTTTCTCTCCGCCCGTACTCGCATCTTCTTACTTCCTCACATAGTAACACAGAGTTTAACATCATCCTTCCTCTGGACCTTTTCCTTCTTCTCCATTTCCTTCTTCCTCGGCTCTGGCGTCATATCAGGCGGACCAAACCACTATTCCCACACACAGTATTAGCTTCTTTCTTCATCTAAATCACGCCAGTCTTCTAGCCCCTTCCCTCGCTTTCCCTACCCACAGCCCAAACAAACTCACCGATCCCCCCGTCTTCCTCTCCTCAACCATCTTAACCAAGTTTCTGTCATACACCCCCCTGAAATCATGCCTCGGACACATATTTTTCACCACTCGTACGATCATCGGTCCTTCGATTCTTAAGGAATTAGAGGCGAATATTGGACAAGTGAGGAGACCCATGCCCCAATTGCAGGGTTGGGCGATTTGTATCCATTGACAGGGCTGGCGAGGGATGTTTTTGTCTTTGAATTTGGGGGAAGAGGGGTGGGAGTGGTGGTGGTGAGAGCGGTGGTGAGAACGAGTATGAGAATGACTGTTGGGCTCTTGGTGCTCGTGGCAGGTGGAGGATTGGTGGAAGGTATATTTGCACATTTTGGTAGACGTTAATTAGTGGATGGTTTGAATGTGATTCGAAATCTGTAGTGGAGTAACAAATTGCTGGGTACCTTCTTCTACTTGGAGACGTGAATCCGACAGCGCTTTTGAGAAATGCAAGTTGAAGAAGAAGTCAGGCGAGTGTGAGTGAATCGACGGAGTACAAATAAACAGCTGTAAACTTCCTTCTCCTCGCAATGATTCACATAGGAAAGAACGAAAGGTGAATAACAAGGCTGATACTCATTTTGCCATCGGGATTTTTTCAGACAAGTCATTATGTCCGTATAGGTAGGTATATCTCATCATCCATTGAGAAGTAACGCTAGTCCTCCGATGCAATATCCCATTCCAAACTCCGCACATCCCATGTAAATATGTACATATCATACAAGTCCGACCGTTTATACCTTTATAACTGTTCAGGCCCGGGGTTCTCTTCGCCACTTTCCTCCACTTGTTTCTTTCGTATTGCTTGCATGAGCTCATACAATTGCCCTAATTGTTGATCTGGACTCTCTGTTAGCGTTTGGTATTATCAACTTATAGCAAAATGCATACCACTCATCTTGTCAATCTTCTCCTTATCCATACGCTCCCCAATCCAACTTTCTCCCTCGAGTTTCTGTGCATACATCTGCCACTCCGTTAAAAAGCCAATCTATCTCTCAATTAGCTCTCGTACATCCCAGTCCCCTCCATTCCTTATCCAAAGTACACAACTCACGATATGCACCGGGTTCTCCACCTCCCGATGTTGTCTAAACTCGCTCTTAATATACTCATCCCCCAATAACCTCATCTCTCTCGGTAAATGTTTCCTATGCGCTCTAAACAGCCTTCGATACAAAGGAATCGGTGGCAGCAAAGCCAAAGGTGCAGGTCTCAATCCTTTTCCAGTACCTGCCGCCGAAGGCGACGCCATTAACAAGCGTGGTGAAAGCTTCATTTTGAAATGTGGGTGTTAATTGTAAAATCTGGGGAATGAGGCATGAGAGCTCGTGAAGTCATCGATCCATCATGGCTTTCGGCAATCTATTTCCCCGCCAAAAATTAATTTATCAGCCTTGTCACTCATTTGCTTCCAAACCAAAAGGTTCTGTTGCGCGTCTGAGGTAAAATCTGTGGCTTTTTGGGAAAGTTCAATTTTCACTACAGATTTGAAAAGAAGAAGCTTCTGCGATCTCGAAAAATAAAACTGCCCCGGTGATTTTTAAAGAAAAATAAAGGTTTCCCGACAAGGGGCGTTTTGAGCTTTTCGCGGCTTCTTTTGTTTCCATTTCAATTACAGCCTTCTCACATTTACTTACACGCACTCTGTTGCGCCAACGAGGCAGGAATGCTTCCGACTCCCGATACCTCACATGTGTCTTTCGATAGAATCTACGAACCTGCCGAAGATTCCTTCCTACTCCTCGACACCTTATCCTCCGCTAGTGAAAAAGAATTTCTGCGCCAACGATTTCCTCAAAGCGAACAGAGCTCATTTTCGCCCTCTCCATTGGTAGTAGAAATTGGTACTGGATCTGGAGTTGTTCTCTCCTTTGTACATGCACATGCAGAAATCATATTTGGCAGAGCGGATATTCTTACAGCGGGCGTCGATGTCAATCGCTATGCATGTGAGGCTACACAGGAAACAGTGAGAGTAGCGGAGAAGGAACAGGCTTCACAAAACATATCACACGGGTCGTACCTAGGCAATGTGGTGGGAAATTTAGGAACTTCTTTAAAGCCTGGAATGACAGATGTATTGATCTTTAATCCGCCATACGTGCCAAGTCCGGATGTGCCAATACCAGAGCTTTCTGGGGCAGGAAACGAGGACGGGTCATTGTCATATGAAGGGGACTCAAAATTACTAGCTTTATCGTATGCGGGTGGAGTGGATGGTATGGAGATTACGGATCGGCTAATCGATGCTTTGCCGAAGGTTCTGAACCAGGAGAGAGGTTGTGCCTACATCTTGCTCTGCGCGCAGAACAAACCCGAGGATGTCAAACAACGAATACGTGGTTTTGGAGAAGAGTGGAAAGCGGAAACCGTTAGTAATAGCGGAAAGGTTGGGGGATGGGAAAAATTGCAAATTGTTAGGATTTGGCGCATGCCACCTAACACCACCTGAAATCAACGTAACCAGCACCCGTCCATATCGTTTTGATGTGGTCAAAAAGCCCATGTGTATTTCAAAGCCCATGGATAAGGCATCCCATTGTTCGTTCGTAAGTGATCGATTTAGCTGCTTTTCATATGCCACTCGAAACGCCAATATTCCCACAAGCTGTGCATGCATGGCACTCTCTTTCTCCCTTGATCATCTCCCGTCTGTATAGTCAAGTAGAGCAAACATTCTTAATATAATCTTCCCCTTCCAAATTCTCGACTTGCCGCCATTAACGTCATAATGATCATCGAATATCCCATCTGCCCTTGGTATGCAATCCTTAGAATCCTCTTCCACCGCCTCGTCCTCGTCCTCCTCTGAATCCACCACCGCCTCCTCGTCCTCCACCTCGTCCACCTCTAGGTCCGCCTCTACCACCTCTACCGCCTCTAGTATCGGTAGTGCCTGCAGCCTCCTTTCTCGCCTTGTTCTTTGGCTTTGGTGCATCGTCTATCAACAATGTGTCGAGCGGTAACGAATCAGGCAGAATGTAATAACGAATCGTGGAGCCTCGTAGATTAATGGTATCAAGGGTGAGAGATGTGCCATTCTTTGGCGTCATCTTGACGGTGCGGAGAGCTGTGTTCATTTGAGGAGATACGGAAGTTATGGTGCCGTGGATGATTGTGCCTAGTATGCTTGTTAATAGACAATTATTTGGCAGCGCAAAGAGCTTGGGAATAGCAGGTAACATTCATACCATTTTTAAGCTCAATAGTGACCGTTTCGTTCGCGCATTTCATGAGAAACCTACCATGGAAGGAGAAAGTCAGTCAGGAGATTCAGATGGGAGCCTTGAGAAAGAATTTGAGCTCAGCGCGTGCCAATTAAAAGGCCTTATAGTAATAGGGATATGCTTACCTGACGAGCTTCATGATGCCGGTTTTATTGTTGATGTATATTGATGGTTGATAGTGGATCGTGAGGTCGATTGATGGGCCTCTACATAAATAAAGCATTTGAAGCTTTTATCGCGAGGTTCGAAATGGGCTTGGAGCCTGATATTGAAGGCCACAATTTCCATACATAAAGCTGGTGCATCTAGCTCGGGTTTGGAGGGGGAGTGGACGAAGAGCAAATTTCTACCTAAGTAATTCAAATCGTGGAAAACAATATCCATTGTAGTATGCTTTGGGGGTATTCATAGTGTCTTGTATAAGTTTCAAACATTGTACTTCAGATACACCAACATTCAATGATCATCTAAGTAACCGGGTATTTCCTCAAGCTCCCATCTTTCCATCGGACATTGTACCATCATTTCCAACAATTCCCCTCTGCGATGTTTATTTATCCTTTTCATTCTCACTAACTTTCTCCCACTCATCCTCGGTACTGGGCTCACTCTTGTTTCCTCCTCCCGTAGAATGTGCTCTGCTCTTCAACTCCCCCTTGACTTCCAAGACCTCGACCTCCTTGCTTCCTGGCGGACCATCGTCGTCAACAACCGTCTCTACATCCGTATCACTAGTGTCTCCTCCAGCGCCCGCTTCTGTCTTCTTTCGTGCTTCCTCTTGCTCTTTCAACGTCTTCAACTCTGCGGCGAACCAGTTTATAGCCCACCATAACCCGCCACAAAGAAACGAGAGAATCACAAAATGGATACTGTATGTAGCGATCAAGAGGGATAAGAACACGAGTTGTAGGGCTGCGAACGTGGCATTGGTTGCAACAAGGAGGACAGGTGTTGGACCAGGTGTGAAGATGGATTCCCAAAGGGAAACGAAGAATTCCGATGCCATGACTTGCTATTTCTATTTCTTATACTGATTTTACTCCTTTAGCAGAGGAGTAGCCTTTCGTAGCTCGTAGAAGACAATAAAACGGATAGAGAGATCTTTCGGAGAAGTATATGTGTTGAGGAGATGAAGAGATACTAGATATCAGAGTGATTAGTGGGATGGCATTCACCTATTTATAATACCCCTCACCTTCCTGCTTCAGATGAAATGACGCACACCTTGTACGATTTTGCTGGATATTTCACGACCACGTATCCTAAAGGTTCTTGTAGTCTGGAGAAAACTTTCAAAGGGACAGATTTATGGTTTCTAAGATGTTGAAGTTGTGAAGAAATAAAATAATGCAAGATGTATGTATCATTCAGAAGCTTGACAACGCGACGCCCCTCTATTCTGCCTGTTCTCGGCTTTTTTTGGGCCACACCTAAGACAAGACAAAGTGAATAATTGAATGCCTTGCGATTGAGGTTAGAAGAACTAAAGTTTCTATGATGATGAATAATCGGAATATATATTGATCCACCATCACAAGCTTCTATATCAGGAAACATTGTCTAAGATATATATCGTGGTGTATCACTTTTGCATACGAAGTACAATGCACATAATTCGCAGGTTGCACAGAAGACACAAGGGAAACGGTTGGAGACCAAAAGCTCAAGTACTTCGTGGCTACACGTGGTAGTTCCAGTTGTAAAGATTTCCATTTACCTGCAAACCTCGAAATCGTCTGTAGCAATCTTTTTCAAACATCACTCAATCCATCTGATGCCAGCATTGTGCACCTTTCAAGCTCTCTCTTGAAATCCTGCAGCAGCCAAACACGAGGGATCTTGGACAGTACATCACAGCAGGAAATCAACATCCAATTTCATTTCACGCTTCATTCGACCAATTTCAATCAAAGTCTAAGTGGACTTGTATACCAGAATTTCAAGGGTAAAATTCAGGTTCTTACCATACAAATTTGCAAGTATCTGCCACCGGCAGTGTTACACCTATTTGACAAACCAGCTGGACGTCTGAGATCTTTCAGATCACAAGAGCTGTTGTGATACTTGGCGCCAAGCATAACGACCTCAAACAGCTTCTTCCACATTTTCAACCAGGATCACTTCATTCTTTTCGGTCCCACCAGTGGAGGTAGAGCTAATAGATCCCCTGGGCATGCATTTGGACACTCGTACCGTGTCGAGAATACTTTTGCTCCGGAGGAATATTTGATCAACCTCTTCGAGATGACGACCATTGGTTTCGGGAAAGAAGAGGTATACACCTATCAACAGAGTTAGCAATGTATGCCTCTATCCTCCGCCAATCGGACGGTTACTCACCTGGGAGTATCAAGAAGAGGTTGATACAAGCATATATAATGTAGTATCTCCATCCTATAGTAGCGAATCCCACCGGTGTTATTTCTGCGACAATGAAATTGAAAATCCATGCACTTCCTACAACATTCAGTCAATACAAGCGCAGATAGTGGTTCCTGTCTGGTAAATACCTGTTGACATGGCAGTGATAGGAACTCGAACGCTCAGCGGTGCAACCTCCGAAGCATAGAGGAAAGTCAGTCCTAGGAATCCAGTAGGGAAGAATAACGAGAACATAAAAATGAATACTGCAGCGACGATGACGCATGAGGTGTTGGTAATTTGAGAAGATGTTCCAGCTATAATCGCCATGCAGGATCCCATTCCAAACGCGGCAAACATCATCAGCTTTCTCCTTCCGAATCGATCAACTGTTAAAACTCCTATCGGGGAACAAAATGTCTGCCAAGTGAAGACGGAAGCACTCAGAACACGAGACGTTTGTGCTGATAACCTGAGGCCAGTCTCAAAAATGGTAGCTTGATAGAAAGCGAGAGCGTTTATACCACTCATCTGCTGGAACATTTGTCCGCATACAGCAAGACAAGCTCTGTGGAAAAGGCGTTCATCGCCCCTACAAAAAATATCACGGAATGAGCTATTTCTGGTGATCGCAAGACCTTCTTCAATCTCTGCTATATCGGCCTGTACTTGAACTGAGTCTATGGGCTTATCGTCCAATGCTGACACAACTTCCCGTGCTTCGTCTGTTCGCCCTTTCTTGACCAGCCAACGAGGAGACTCTGGCATATGTGGCGTGGTAATCAGTACAACAATGGACCATACCATAGAGAGTGCTAGCGGAAATCTCCAAGTGACTCCTCCGGACAAATGAGACATTCCAAAGTTTACCCACTGATTGAAGTCAGTTTTTGTTGCTTCTCTGGCCCGTGATGATTGAGGGTTAAAATGGATGTCGCGAAAAAGAGAAAAGGGTAACCAACAGCAGCCGTTGCTAGACCTGCACTTATAAACAACCCCTCAAGAAGCACCACTGAGCCACGGTGATGTGCTTTAGAACATTCTGATTGCCAATTCGGAGCCGTTGCTGTCAAAGCACCAAAACCTAAGCCGGAAACAAGACGGCCAACGATTAATTGGCCTAAGGCATAAGATGAAGATTGAAGGATAGCGCCAATTATGTTGATTGCTGCTCCAAGCATGATTGTTCGTTTCCGACCTAAAGTATCACCTATTCTGATACAAGACAAGGCGCCAAAAAAGCATCCAAGAGTATAGAGAGCAACGACAGTTCCCTTGAAAAAGTCAATGGGAGAGTAAGTTATGAGAATTATTCGCCTTAATTTACCTGTAACCGAGAGTTGTTGGTTTTCTGAGGGTCTATGACAGTAAGGGTGTTGAGCTCTGGAAAAGTTTCGATCCAGGCAGGTAGACTAAGTAGTCCACCGGCGACCTAAAGGGTTCAGCATTGCTATGCCATGTTTTGTCTGAAGCTTCGATATTTTTAATGGAGAGTAGCAACACTCACAGCATTGTTGTACCCAAATCTACATTTCAGTAATATTAGGTAATGTAGTTTAGCTTTCATTCTAGATCTTCTCTGTACTCACAGGATATAAGCAGGCATGATGACGGCCCAAATCATTGCTCGATGGAGTGCTTGGCCTCGGAGACCAAAGAATTTTGACATATTGCCAGGAAATGACGAGTAATATAAATTATAGACTCAATGGGATGGTATTGTAATGATAGCGTAGGTAAGAGGGATGTTTATGTAGGTCGGCAAGTTTTCAATTATCACCTGGCTTTGACGACATGATATGTTATATTTCAAGTGTCGAACCTTCCTAAATGGTCATCTTATAGTGATAACCTTTTGTTGTCGCTTACTTACAGCCGACAACTTGCTTACTAGGGAAGCTACGTAACGTCCTGACCATCAAACATATATCTAGAGAAAGGATTCACATACAAAGGTAGATCTCATGACACTACATTGGTGTGGGAATACCTGGTAACTATTTTGACGTTCTATCTCTTATCATAGTTCATTCTCGAAAAGCCAAGAGGAGTTCTTCCCATATGCAAGCTTGACCCCGCATTTTATATTTTGAGGGATTTTACATTAGGTCTAAAGCACACAGGGTCTGTCTATCACAAATAATATATTTGAAGCTCATGCGGCCAATGGTATTGATACTGTTGAAGTACTGGGCGTTGAAGAATATGCATACAACATGTAAAACACTATAAATCAACTACAAGGCTTGAAAAGAAAGCTTTTCACGCTTTCCTCCTCGATTGTTTTGTGGAGTGGGGCACCCACCATTTCGATAACTTCTCCGCATGTCAACGCGGGTCGACTAATCCTAGCTGAGAAAACGTCACTTTGGCCACAAGCTTCAAGGGTTTCCCTATCCACCTTTGAACTATACGGAACTGTTCTTCCGTCTATTTCTAATAACTACTTCAAGAAACAAACTCCATGCATCTTTCCAACCTAGCTTCGACAAAACATCTAATCATAGATATCTAATTCTCCAATCATTAGTTTCTTGGCCACTTCAGTATACACATACTAGTCTAGAATATTAGATCTGCTCTTCGAGTGATACTGAGTACATCATCCTTTCATCTCCGAAGCATCTCCGCCATTCGTTTTAAGAAGATCGGCTCAAATGGCTACAGCATATTTGGCGTCTTGGGCACATGGTCTAAAATATTCCGATTTACCACCCGATGTCATCCGAGCTGCTGTGCGAAGTTTCTATAACTGGGCAGGATGCGCAATCGGTGGAAGTGATCATCCAGCAACTACTATCGCGGTAAGTTTCCACCTCCAGCTTCCATTTCTCCACGTATTCAATGTACTGAATTTCTTTGAAAGTACACTTCTTTGTCTCCATTCTTTGGTACTCCCTCGGCGTCATTGCTTGGCCACAAAGGATCTCGTCGTGTCGATGCACAGCATGCAGCTTTGTTGAACGGAATAGCATCTCACGTGCACGATTACGATGATACGCATCTCGATACAATTATCCATCCCACGGGTCCAGTTGCTAGTGCACTCCTCGCAGTTGCAGAATGGAAAGGTGGCTTCTCGGGAAAAGAATTTCTACTCGCCTTGATCGTGGGCATTGAAGCGGAATGTAAAGTTGGTTTGGCAGTCTGGCCAGAACATTACGATGCAGGGTGGCACATTACATCCACGACAGGCTCTATCGGGGCTGCAGCAGCTGTTGCGAAGTTACTAAATCTTCCTGTTGATCAGACAACGCATGCATTGGGGATCGCTGCAACACAAGTTGTTGGCTTGAGAGAAATGTTTGGGTCGCACACCAAGGCTTTTCATCCCGGTCGTGCAGCTCAAAATGGTCTCATGGCTGCGGGGTTGGCCCAAGGTGGTTACACTAGTAGTGAACAAGCGCTAGAAGCTAAGAGGGGCTGGGCTAACGTTGTTGGTGTTACAAAGCCAGATATTGGGGAGAGTCTGGCGAAATGGTTGGGAACCAATGATGCCTTTGGTCTGCCCACCACAGAGAGACCTGGAAGGTGGGAGATTTTAAGAAATAGCTTCAAGCCATTTCCATGTGGAATTGTGATTCATCCTATTATTGATGCTTGCTCTCAACTTAAGCTTGACGTGGAAGGTGCTAAGTTGAGTGCTAAGGATATCAAACCTATTGAAGCGAAAGTCCACCCTCTTGTATTAGAACTCACTGGAAAAAAGAAGCCCCGTGATGGACTGGAAGGCAAGTTCAGCGTTTATCATGGGGCTGCCATAGGTCTTTTATTCGGAAAAGGAACTCCGAGTCAATACGAGGATCACGTAGTCCAAAGCCAAGAAGTTATTTCTATCCGCGATAGAGTCAATGCTGTAGCCGACAGTAGTTTGGGTGCTGACGAAGCAATAATAACGATCATATACGAGAATGGGAAAGAACTTCAAAAACACGTCAAGCATGCAATTGGAAGTGTGGAGGTACCAATGGACGATCAAATGCTACAGCAGAAGTTCGTAGACCAGTGCACTGGCATTTTAGGCGAATCCGTGAAGGAAGCGAGCGATGCTTGCTGGGATATCGAGAATGCCAAGGACGTTGCCGATATTTGTGTGAACAAGGGTATTCACTTCAAAGGAATGACTTCAATACAATGGCTACTGTATCAAAGGGAAATAAGCGAATGCGAAAGAGACTAGCTCT